>JAYKKM010000329.1:845000-1075000 GCA_035772405.1 Chrysogorgia sp. JL179-B06
TTGATGTTACTAAAAACGTAAGGGTGAATAGCGTTTCTTTTTCCAAGTGTCCCAAGACCAAACCAGTCCTCTAGATAAGCCTAAATTAAAAACAGAAATGTCGGCTAGCAGCTTGCTGCGAATTTGCATCTAATTAAAGGACATTGACAACAAACATTTCTAACATTTTTAACATTTCATTAAATCTATTAAATCTATATATCTAGTATATCTAGTATATCTAGTATATCTAGTACATCTAGTATATCTAGTATATCTAGTATATCTAGTATATCTAGTATATATAGTGCTCAATGAAACTAGTCCATTAAAAGGTAAAAGTAAAGGATACGAAGGTTTTCACTTAAAGTGTTTATGAAACGAAAATTGAGGTGACTTTTTTATTGATTTATTTGAGAGAACTCCTCAAACGATAAAGAATGGCGTTTGTAGATATTTAATATCTTATCTCGTTCTCGAGTTATTCAAGATTGTGTAATATGACCTATGACGTCACTAGTTGTACCCACCATTATGATGAATCAGAAAATGAAGCATATCTTCAAAAATATTGAGCAAAATTGTTTGAAACTTTACACAAGTATACAGGTCAATAAATTGAATATCCCCACGTCAACTTTATAGTTACCATAGCAATATATATTAGTTCCCAGACCTTTCATCCTGCAACAAAAATTTTCTATTTTCCACCATGCCCTACAAAGATTTTGACTTAAAGTTGCTCTGTTTTGTTGGCAATACTATTGAAAATATCCCTCACTGATCAACAGTTAAATATTGGTTTAGAAAAGGCAGAATATAAACAAGTTTTATGAGAGGAGTAAAGGAGTCTGGGAACTAATCTGTTACCATGGCAACGATAACGTTTACGTGGATTATTCAATTTAGTGACCTGTATACTTGTTCAAAGTTTCAAGGAATTTTGTTCAATAGTTTTGAAGATATGCTTCATTTTCTGATTCGTCATAATGGTGGGTACAACTAGTGACGTCATAGGT
Source organism: Chrysogorgia sp. JL179-B06 (assembly GCA_035772405.1). Classification (NCBI taxonomy): domain Eukaryota; kingdom Metazoa; phylum Cnidaria; class Anthozoa; order Scleralcyonacea; family Chrysogorgiidae; genus Chrysogorgia; species Chrysogorgia sp. JL179-B06. The sequence continues at coordinate 845,999 of JAYKKM010000329.1, forward strand.
CATATTACACAATCTTGAACAACTCGAAGAACTACAAACGCCATTCTTTGTCATTTGAGGAGTTCTTTCAAATAAATCAATAAAAAAGTCATCTCAATTTTCGTTTCATAAACACTTTAAGCATTTTTATTACTGTTCAGTTTCGTGCACTCATCAGATCTAAATGCCTAATAACTAATAACATGTTTATATAGAATATACAACAGGAAGCTGAGTGAGCCTATAATGATAATAAGGAGATAAAACAATGGTCAAACCCCTAGGATGAATATTGCACAAAACACAAGAAATGTTTTAAAAAACAATAATAAAAGTTCTATAATAAAAGTATATTACAGCTTGGTTGTTTCAATATAGTAAATTGTTTGCTACTCAAGCTTTAACGCAAACTCAGAAAAATATTTCTGAGCCCGGACGGGAATTGAACTCGCAACCTTTTGATCGGGTTCGCGAACCCCATCAAAAGGTTGCGAGTTCGATTCCCGTCTGGGGTTCAGAAACATTTTTCTGAGTTTGCGTTAAAGCTTGAGTAGCAAACAATTTACTATTTAACAATTATTCACCGAAGTGCTAGTGGAGGTAAATATCCACACTATTCACCGACACTGAGGTGAATAATTGTTTTAGTATAAATACACAGGTGATCTTTTTGGAATAGCATTTTCTTTAAAATTGGTTATTTCCTCATCTGTCACACCCTCACACTGACAAATCGGCTGGCAGATATTTTGCCTAAACGCTGTAGGTGCATGATTATCGTGAAATAATCCGAAGTATAGCTTGACCAATCAGCGTGCGTGATTTTCTTTAATCACCTGCGTATTTATACTAAATTGAAATAACCAATTTAATAAAAACCTAATTATGAGCGTTATAAAAGCTGGTTTGAATGTTGAATTACAAGGAAAAACAGTTGACATCTGCAATGCCTATGACCATATACAGGATGTTCAGGCTGTGTATGTTAATGAAATTAGATCGAATGTTTCCACCTTTTATCACTCCTTCGCGCAACACTGATTGAGTTTCAATGTATAAATATATTGAAAATTAATTTTTCGGAAAATTCCTCTGAGAAATCGGAGAAAGTTGCACCAACCTCTTGGTCCTTCATGGCAATTACGTCAAGTTTCTCATCGTAGAACGCGAATAATCTAGGAAAAGAAGAAATACTTGCAATAACCTCGTTTATCTGCGCGGAAGCAGGGGTCTTGAAATTGTGAAGGAGTGGGATTTGGGGAGTTCGCGCCGAATACGGAATTGACTAGGGGGTTCGAAAATTTTGGAATTCTATATCGCTGACATGCCATTTCATTGGATGTTTTCAGCCGAACAGCCCAGGGAAGAGTTAAAGTGCAAGTAAGGGTTATATCGAGTGCAAGTAAGAAATAGGTGCCTGGTCATCAAGCCTGGAAATAATTATTTTTGCTGTACCTGTCAGAATGACCAGCACAAATGAATTTGTAACGGACACACAAAAGATTGTACCTGTCACGGTACAACTTAGCGTAACATCTAAAAACTATATGTAGCATTTCAAAACCTAGCGTAACGTCTCCAGACTTAGTGTAACGTCTCACAACTTAGCGCAATATCTCCAAAGTGAACGTAACGTCTCATAACGTAGCGCAATATCTCCAAAGTTAGCGTAACGTCTCACAACTTAACGCAATATCTCCAAACTTAGCGTAACGTCTCAATACTTAGCGCAATGTCTTCAAAGTTAGTGCAATGTCTCCAAAGTTAGCTTAATGTCTGACAACTTAACGTAATATCTCCAAACTTAGCGTAACGTCTCAATACTTAGCGCAATGTCTTTAAAGTTAGTGCAATGTCTCCAAAGTTAGCGTAATGTCTCCAAAGTTAGAGTAACGTATCGTAACGCAGCGCAATGTCTCACTAACTTTAATAGCGTAACTCATCTGAGATTGTACAACGCGAAATCTAAACGCAGTTCATTCAAACAAAAAATGTTTTACTTTCACAAAACGTTGAGTATAGTCTTCGGACAAAATGAGCAATCGGACAAAATGACAGACATAATTAATATTGTAGCTGTCAAATCTCTAGAAATGGGATATTTGTACTAGACAATGTCCGTGACCGGACCGGCCGCTAATATCCAGGCTTGCTGGTCATGTAAAGCTTTGTAATCAACAGTATCTTGAAAATAATCCTTGATCTTACTGGAAACCCGAGTGAAGATTATTAAGCACAGGGGAGATGCGCAAGACCCTCACAACAAGTCTGGCAGCTGTATTCTGAATTCGCTGTAACTTGCTCAATTCAGCTTCTGGTAAGCCATAAAGGATGCTATTGCAACTGACAAGTCTAGATGTTATAAATCAGCGTGCACTAGCTTCTCACAGTCTTGTTTACTCAGATATTTCATGATCTTGCCAATATTTCTAATAGCCACGTAAAAGGTTATACGTATACTGCTGGATACTTTGACAAATAATTAATTATATAGGAATTTACAGTACTCGATGGGTGAGTGTTTTATAGCTTTTCGAAAGTCGACCAACATCCCAAGTGTTCGGATCACAGTATCTTGCACGGAAAACCATTTGGTATTTGTTTTATAAAAGTATACGACTAATATACGATACATAAATAGTAGTTAACTTTATTAAAACAATTAAGGCGGGAAATTTGAAAGAGTATTGACCAATCATAGCGCTTGTTGTGTACATGTTATTTTATAATAACCAATAACATTGCAGTTGCATGATTTGTGTATCTACTTACGAAGATTGCCATGGTGTAATGACACCATCATCAGGCCCTCCAATCAGCACGAGGTTCTTCAGTTTTGCAAAATTTTTCTTTTGACTGACATACCCTATTAAGTTCACAGAGTTTGTTAACAAAAACAATAAGATGTTATTATAATTAATCATTACCAAAAAATAACGACAAAATGGCTGCCGCTTCAGGTTAATTTATATCATGATCCTTAGAAAATGGCATCCTATTTTACAGTGAGCTGCTTTCTGAGCAGCTCGATCGTAAACTTCAAATAAGCAAAATTTTCTGGGGATGCATGCCCCCAGAGTAGACCCCCTAGATGGTTGCGGCTTTGCCGTGTATGCAACGTTGCCTAACAACACGAGGTTAACCGTTGGCCCTTCTGAGGTCACATGTCAATGAAAAAAACCGGATGTTAGGACTTCTAAATGACATAGTTATAGAAAGAGTGAGTCAGACTTACTTTCTTTATCAAAAAACTTAGAATTGTTGTTGTTATTCAAAACGGGCAAAAATACGTTTCTTTTTAGATACGCCATGGTGTGTAGAGGATCTATATAATATACAAAATTGAATTGGAGCACTAACTCTCTAAGGCTAATCCAAATCAAGCTTGCAATCAACAGGCATATTTTCATTTTGCTATTTTATATTTACAGGCAACTCCCACTAATACCGACGGATTTCTATTACAGGAGGGTGTTGACTTTACATGCTATTCGATATTAAAGATTTATTAAATATAACACACCCAAGCATATTTACTAATATATTATAGTGACTGCCTATGGAAGACAGTACATATATCAATCGATGGTTAGACCGTCTCAAGGGCGATAAGAAGGTTACAGGCAGGCCTCATTAATATTTTTTGGTGCCTGCGAGCAGAATTTAGAAGTTGGAAATGTGCCTGCAAAAATTTGTGTTCCAAAAAGTATGAATCATTCAATCATATTCATTTATATTAAATTATTAATTGAACGGCCTTTCATACTACAGTATAAAAGTAGTGCTGCCGTCCTTTCGCTCGCCTTTTCCCACGCGTTGTTTACGTCTATGCCGTTTCGTAACCGAACCTGTTTACACTATACCGATAGATTTTCGTGCTGGCACAAAAAGCTATCTGGTATAATGTAAACGGGGCCTTTTCATTGTCTATTTAGTTTACACGCGATCAATCGTTTCTTTTTATTTCCATGACAGGCTCTTCAACGAAAAACTTGCATTGCATGCAATAAAACCTGAAAAATCTTACATCGCGACATGCTAGCTATTCGGTAAACCTCAAAATTTTCACACGCAAAAAAAACCGTTTCAGTGTTTGACTGTTAACTTGTTCACACTGCACAAACATGACCAACGCCACTGACGCGTGATAGTGAAAGAGACTTTGCACAAAAAGATTATTTTGAAAACGTATACGTCATGTAAACACAGCTAATGAACTAAAAAAATAAAATCTTTGTGCCTGCACAAACTTTCTGAATTGTAAATAGTGCCTGCGAACGTCATGCTTTGTAAACACAGTTTTAATAATTAGCTAAAAAATCAACAAAAAAATTGTGCCTGCACAAATTGAAAATGTGCCTGCGAGAGGCCTGGTTACATGTTCGATCCCTGTCCGGGACATTTTCTGAGGATTTGAGTTTGAGGATCGTACATATATATCGTCGAAAAGGTTGTAAGTTTTACTTTCGAAACAGTGAAATTATATGTGGCAGGACCTAGCAGGTCATCTGAGAGTTTGACAAAGGGCCTTCGCTCAAAACGTTAAAGGTACTGCAGTCAAAATACAAGTGGTGTTCATATGAAAGATCTTACTATCTTTAGTTTATTTCAAAAGTTTCAGCATTAAAATCAATTAAGTTAAGAAGATATCGCAAGTTGAAGTTCGAGAGTTTGTCCAATTTAGACGCCATATTTGTTTATCATAATAATATGACTTCACTGAGTGCTTCTATCTCGTATTATGCCCAAGAAGCTCCTCTACTTTCTCGCATGGGGAACTAAATAGTTTATTTCAACTAATTTTCATCTAAAGAACACTCATAACAGCTATATGCAGTGATCGCCATAAAAAAACTTACCATTCCAATAATTAGCAATAGAGAGATGTCTCTGGAAATCCTCTGTGTACAGCAGACTGGCAAATTGGAAAATATAGAGCTATAGACCTTATTTAAAAATGGCCGCCGAATTAATATTCCTTTATATGCATATAAATTGGCCCTTATGAACTATAGTGTTCATGTGCGAAATTAAAAAGGATTCTTATTTTAAAACGAGGTCATAAGGGTCAACATTTTGGCCAACTGTTTTATTTACCAAAAGAAAAAAATAACTGTGTTGGCTTGCGGAGTTTAAAGTGCTTTGTAATTCAGTTTGTGATTTTAAAATTGACACTATTTGTATTATCCGCCAATAAATTATCTATAAAAATCAGGGGTGGCGCCAGGAATTCCCCGACGCAGGAGTGTTAATTCCTTTAGGGGGTCCGGGGAATTTTTAATTTTCCAAGCCTCTGAAACGCTATTTCCTGCATTTTGGGGGCTGTTTTAACAACAAAAAATTAAAATAAAAAACAGTGAAAATCATGATTTAATAGTCAGTATTTCCTTACTGTATACGAAACTAACTCTTACAATAATATTCACGCAAAAACTAGATGACAGTGAGTGCGCGAAACAACACAGAGGTGATAGATTTGTACCAGAGATGAAAGTTGATTACCTTTGACGTTGTTTAGCGAAACGTTTGTTAATGCGTAAAAAAACGTTTACGATTCCTAGAAAACAAAAGACGAACTTTTTTTTTCCAGCTCGTTCTCCGACGAATTGTCAATTTTTCCCCGACGAATTGTCAATTTTTCCCCGACAGGGGGGCTAAGGTTCCCCGACGGGGGGCTGTAGCCCCCTTGCCCCCCTCTGGCGACACCCCTGACAACAATTTTAATTCAATGATTTGCATCAAGTCGCGACAAATTTCACATCTTCCTAATTCAAAACGCGATAAAATCGCAAATACGCAACATATCAAAAATCGCCGACACGTTACGGTAGATAATTTACTCGAGAATACCATTGTATCAACTACAAAGCCACAAACTAATTTTTTTTTGTATAAACATATTTTGTTAAAGCATTTACCCCAAGAGCAGACCTGCTCATCTAGGGGAGTTCACGCAATTTACAATTTTTATAAAAAAAGTACAAAAAAACAACAAATAGATACATAAGTATAAGTGTAAGACAGTTGGAGTACATTAATGACTTTTAGCAAAACGCAATGAGATTCTTTAGTATAAATCTGAACCTTTTAAATTCATATTTGTTTTCATCGAATGTCATGTCATTGGATCCAAAAAGAACTACAAATTTTTGGAAATCTAACAAACTAATTTACTGTACAAAGGAAATTAAACTCCGCAAGCCAACACATTTATTTCTTCTTTTGCATGGTAAGTAGTGAAATTAGATTTCATAACTATGTTCTATGATCAATTAGCTTTAACTTGATATATGAAATGTGGCGATCGCATCAATATATAGGGGCGCAATGCGAACTTTTTTACGAGGAGATACCACGAGATAACCCTATTGCTATCTTAATACTTCCACTGTCCATTTTTGCTTAAAATTGTTTGGAGTGTCATACGAACTATGAATGTGATTTTTTCAAGCTTATACAAGCGTTTCAATGCAAAATTTAACCAACGACTTTGACGTCTTCAATGTTTACGTCGTCTTGAGAACGTTAAAATGTTCTCGTTGTCGTCGTGTGTAGAGTGGCTATGTTGTTGTTATGGTGTCTAGTAAATGTCGAACCATTCAATATCTTTGTTTTGGCAGAAAAATTCAATTGAAAGGATCGAAGAAAGCAACCACCAAAAAATAACTTACTTTTAAATAAAAGGCTTTTAAGCAGGGACGTAGCCAGAACCTTCAAGGGGGGGGGGGGGGGGGGGGCTGTGGAGAATAAAGGAAGTCGTGGCTATATGTTCGCCGCAAAGCCACGATTGTGGCTGGGAAATTTTGAAAGGCCCAGAAGTGCTTTTACAGCAATTTCTAACATGATTTTTGGCGAAATTAGGCCACCAGACGATGGCTAGAAATTTCATTTTTAGCTTTTACATCGTGCTAATAATTAGTTATATATTATCCAGCTTTATTTATTATCATTATTTATTCTGACAGTAAAACACAATTGTTTGCTTATTTTAAAAAAGTGGTAGGTTTATTAAAAAGCAAACTGAACACGGAAAAATATTTAAATTCCGAGACTAATGTAAACAGTTTGACATTTTCCGTAGCACAAGCACTTTGTTTTGTGATGAATTTATGAAGAACAAGCAATCTGTAAACAAATTAATCATGTGCTGTAAAATATTTAGTTGAATTTTTGGTTTTAGTTCAATAAGCAAAGCCGCGGCTCCCGCCCTGGCTACGTCCCTGCTTTTAAGTATAATGTTTAAAAATGTTAATAGCTTTACGGTATCTGCTTTTATACTCGAGAAATAACGTTATCATTCTCATATTTCATGCTTCTGGACACCACCACTTTGTGTCATATTCTGGAGCTTTCTGAACGGCCGTCAAACTCGATGTCCAGTGGGGTTTTTCTTTTCAATTTTGACATCATTGAGTGCAAGGAACAAAAGACAAGCACTCAATGACGTCAAAATTAAGATGAAAACCACCGCCGTGTACATCAACTTTGAGCAAAGATTGAAAATGTTATTTCTCGAGTAACAAGAGCAGATACCCTAAAACTATTAACATTTCTAAGTATTATACTTCAAGTTAAATACGTTTTATTTAAACTTTTTTGGGTACAGTTTCCCTTTTATTAATATTCAAAATCCAAGCTTCTTATCCTACTGTCACAGTTTTCATTTGATTACGATCCTTTTAATAATAGACAGGGCTGGCGGGGCTGACCAAAAACTTGTCTAAACATGGAGTAGGCTATTGTTCAAGTGTTAAATGTTTCCTGTGAAACCTGCACATTTGTAAACAAACGCTGAAAAACGTGAACGCCTAATGGCCGCCTGTAAAAGTAGTATGGGTGACATTGAGCTTGGTATTTACATCTTACAAATTTCTTTACATAATTACTCACATAAAAAGAAATTCTCTTGACACTTTAGGTAGAAATTTTGCAAGCAAGGATGTCACTTCAATAAAATTTAAAAACAATGTGATTATGTTAACTACGAAGCATTGTGATGGATATAATTGTAAAATATGTTAAGCCCACTATTTTGCCGGCAATATATTTCATATACCAGCTGGAGCTGGGAGACGCGGGTTCATATCCTGGATCGGACCACCACTCAGGGTCTTAAAATAATCGAGGAGAAGGTGCTGCCTTTGCAACAACACCAGCAAATAGTAAGACTTTCGGGTCTTCTCGGAAAACGACCTTAAATCGTAGGCCCTCGGAATCCCTAATCAGTTGGGTTTTCCGTTCACCTAAGAGTGATAAACTGAATAGTCGAATGCTTGAAACATGAGCCTCTGGCTCGGATAAATATATTAGGGCAACCTTATCCTGCGTGATCCACTCAAAATAAATCATACTCATACTCATTGACTAATAAATAATGTTGAGTAAACGTATACTGTAGAACTAAGGAACCATCCGTCCGTCCATCCCTCCCTAACTCACTCCCTCCCTCCTTCCGTCCCTCCCTCCCTTCCCCTTCTCCTTTCCCCTTCCCTTCTAACTCATTCTCTCTCTAGTAATTAATTCTTTCATTTTTTCTTTTCAATTCTTTCTTTCTTCCGTTCGTTCTTTCAACTTTCTAAGCTTACCTCCATATTGACCCATCTGTGGACTTGACAAGCTGATAAAATTCTCAATGTTGTGGTCACTACAATTCTCAATAACAGCCCGACCAACGAGTCCACCTATTGTAATGATAAACATTGTTATCAGAAATATTGTGATCATAAATATATTGGGATGTCAAAAAGTATTTCACAACAATATGTAAAGTTCCAGAAATAATTTTGTACAGAAACTTGTCACTACAGGTATAGATGAGGACTACAACTCACAAGTTTATTAGATTGTATACTGTCACGTGTTAAACTCTTAAAAAATGAAGTTCATCTATCTTTATCTGGTTGTGTACTAAAGGAATACAAAATGTTTTTTGGATCACAGTATCCTGCACGAAAAACCATTTGGTATAAAATAACGACAGAGAACATAATCAGTTAATTTCGCGTGATGGATAAAATCACATAATGAAGATACAAGCTGTTTTAGCTGAGAAAATCGAAGGCAAAGTTTATGTAAATCAGGACGATTCTTTATGCGATTTAAAACCTCCGTCATACCAGTGATTTCCCTGTTTTTTTCTTCATGCATTATTAATGAATTTGATAATAAAAAATAAAGGTGCCAGAATATAGACACTCCCGAATTGTTTTCAATGCCTACAAAACATCGGCTGCAGGTCCAGGTTAACAATGAGATCGTAATGAATTTACTGTTATATATCCAAAAAGAAAGCGTCGATGGGACGTGAAGTAAGCGTGTTGCCCCCTCACCACTGAGGTTGAAGTTAAGCCCTACATATGGGCAACCATACCGCACGCTCGCCTGTTGGACGTGGTTAGTACCTGGATGGGTGACCATAGGGATACCCGTGTTGACTTCCGAACTTCAGAATCGCGCGATTGTGAGTAAAGTTGTTGAATTCTTTCCTGTGCTTCAGGGTTTTTTATCTGGGTTTTAGCCTGTCTGTAAAATCAACACTTAAGTTCTTAGCAATAACTGTGCTCCGTGGTCAGACCTGTGGTCAGACATGGGTAGTATAGTGGTTGCCTAGAGCGCCTTTTTTATACCTATTATCCAGGCTCGATTTCAAGCCATTATAGTGGTGGGCGATACCAGGTATTTCACCTTCGATGTGATAGTACCAACTACTTTTTCATCGATACCACTGTTTCGATATCAATACTTAAAAAACAGTATACTGTAGTTATGTAGAATAATTTATTTGATAGTTAATAATTTCTGTATGTCAAGCTCCATGTGTAAGTATCACTGTACTACCACTAGCTAGTGGATGATCTTTACTCATTCTTGTTCGCATGAGCTGCTCTCACATAGGAAAACTGCATACATGCAAGTTTGGGCATCACATGATAGCAGACCTGCCAACTCTCACAGTTTCACCATGAAACTCACAATTTGAGGTATGGTTTCACGGTTTGACCTCTAAATCAGCTCAAGGTTTAAAAAATCTCTAAACACGTAAATTTAGACCAGAATTGTCGCCGGTGAATAAAAAAAACATAGAAACTGGTAAATAGTTCAATGCCATCATCATCTCTGAAAGTAAAAAAATCTGTTATTAAATAATCTTGTAATGTTTGAGGGAAAACTGTGTACACTGATTATGCGAACGTGATAACTTTGAGTATTTTTGTAAATCTCCAGTTTTGAGGCATCAATCTCCAGGGATTTTGCTGTTCATTTTGAAAACCTCCAGATTTACACGTTTGAGAGGTTGACAGGTCTCCACAAATCCAGCTCAAAACCGGACTGTCACTCAATGCTGGCGTTGCATGATGTGACGTCACATGATTTATGTTGTATGATGTGACGTCATATGATGTGACGTCATATGATGTGACGTCATATGATGTGACATCATATGTGACATCATAAGACAACACAAAGGTTATTTCTACCTATTGATATTATTACCGGTAATTTTGTATAAATATTTAATAGAGGTAATAATGGTAAGAAATTTCTACATAGTTGATTCAGAAATTTCTTCATAGTTCATTTCTACATATTATTTGCATTAAATAACTGATAATGTGCCTGAGGCCATTTAAGCAAGTTACCTGCATTACAAATATTATTTAATCCTAGTCAAGACTTATTTGAATATAATTGACAGACCAGATATTTAGGCTCTCACTGGTGTCTCCATCTACTGGAGCACAAATCGTTGTATTCCATGCTGGACCAGTATATTATTATTACGACAAACACATCCAAACATGGTCTAACTCTTATCAACATAAGTCGACCACACCGTGAACTTTTGGTCAGTTTGGATATCATAATCTGGTAATTGCTCATACAAATTAAAATTAACATAACAAGGTTGGAATTTCTCACTGATTTTTCTGGCTGACTGGGAACTGCAGATTGGCTAAATGGCACCTCCTCCAATGCATGCAGTTTCTCTCTCGGTTGCCAACAACATTGTATGGCAACTGACAAGCAGCTCTCAAATGCTTGATGTTTTCTATAATGTCTTCAATTGCGATTCAAATGAGTCATTTGCAATTACGTTTCTCCAACTCGAACTTTTAACCAATGACAGAGTACTAATTGCTCTAATATAATCAAACTAAAGCATTCAAACTATATTATCACACTCGCTAAGCTCTAACTGTTAGATTCTCTCCTGTGGCTAAATTATATAACCAATGAACCGTAATATTTAATTGACTGAACTTCTGCTATAGCTGAGCAATAAGTCTCATTGGCTAGGCCTGGTCAGTGTAGCTCCAGCCATATCTGAGCAATAGTCAACTTAGGCTCTGATTGGCTTGGCTTTCACTGTAGCTCACGCAAATATGAGCTACAGTGAACAATCACATGTAGCTAGTTGCATGTACTTGGCGACACTGATATACAGTATACGATAATATTTAAAGTTAATTGACTCCATTGGTGCAATTCCCTGGTGAAAAACCTTACAGGATCCTCAAGGATCTGCAAGGATCCTGCAAGGTTCCTGTAAGGACAGGATCTTTTCAGGATCCTTGAGGAATTTTAAATAATCTTTGCAGGATCCTGTAATGACAGGATCCTTAAGGAATTTTAAATAATCCTTGCAGGATCCTGTCCTTGCAGGATCCTGTCCTTACAGGATCCTAAACAGTAACAGTGTACTGCATATTTAATCTTATTTGTATTGTGCGTGTGTATTGTACATGTAAATACATAACTGGATTTCCTTACAAAGATTTCCAAATAATGTCAACTTGTTTGCACAAAATTGCAATTATCACGCACATTTTATAGAACCTCAGCAGCAATGAATATATGTGGTCAGGGATTTATTAATTTTTCATGAATTTGTAACACTTTGAATTTGTATTTTGTTATACAAATAATTTTGTGCTGAATTAGTAAAAACTTTGTATATATTCAAAGAGGGTACACAAAAACTTGTGGTATTTATTGTTATTCTTTAACTACATGTACATGTAGTTATGATCATGAACACAGTAAGCCAGAGTCAAGATTAAAATCTTTAAAAAAATATAATTTATCCTGCAATTATTTATGACTATTTGGAGGTACAGGTATAATGGAGAGTAGACATTCCAACCTCTGAACCTTCAAAACCGGGACATTTAGTTCAGCTGTCAAGAAAGTGGAGACGTTAACATTAGAATATTAAATTGCCACGCATGCGAAGTTTGAATTTCAAAGAAGCGGCGCGCCGAGAGTTTCAGACTTTGTCTTATTTCCATCTTCAAAATCTCCTTCCATCCTATTGTTTTCCTGCGCGGGGTCATGCAATGTTTATCCGCGCAAATTGGCGGTTAAAATTCCCATTGTTGACAGATAAATGTTTCCACCAGTCAAATTTTTGTGGGAACGACCCAAAATTAACTCAAATTCCTCCAACATCCCAATTCAGGTCCAGCACATAAAGACATCACAGTGATTCTGAAAATTGTTCCTGAAAATTTAGAATTTGTACTTTACTGCTGTTATTACATAAAAGTGGTAAATAATTTCCTGTTTATTAACAATTTTTGAGGTTTTTATGATGTAAAAAAACTGTGTGTACTGTCATGGTATCTACTTGTCAGTTTTGTGTCTTAAAAAGGCAAGATAATCACCGCACATTCAGTGGCGTAACGCAACCTCTGGAGTCCCCCCGTCAATCGGCCACTCCTGGCCCCCCTCCTCCCTGGGTCACTAAAGAATAGGCTGTATTTCTGTTGACACAATCGCAATCTTCACTTACATATATGTTGATTTCGGAATAAGCTATATCACATTACCATACCCGTTCTACATACCATTCGCATAAAGTACAAGTGTACAACTGTATGCTTAACTTTAATAATAACCACATGAATAACTAACTAGATCCATAATGACCAACGCATTATATATTAAACTCAAATATCAAAATATTTATCAACCTTTTTTATGGTCATTTTGCCGGGGGCCCCCAAGGCTCGGGGGCCCCCCGTCACTTGACACCCGCCCGTTACGCCACTAGCGCACATTCAAAATCTTTGCCCTTGCGATTCTTCGCACGCGCACATCTAAGGTTTGAAAGATCTGTAACAGAATGCGAGATGAGAGTTTCTTGTGCGTTGCAGTTGCGAATCCTCCATCATTTGCAAGAATGGCGGCAATCTCGTTTCCAGAGAGTCCGTATTTCCTAAAGCCAGCGTGACAGGTACTTCAAGTAACCCTTGACCGAAATGTATCATGAAAACACCCCGAAAATTTTCGCCAAAATTTATAATGAAAATGTTAGTAGACTGAGCTTCTCTCGTCATAAAAAACCGGGACAGTTAGTCTACAAACCGGGACAGCGGGACAACAAACCCGGACAGTCCCGGTCCAACCGGGACGGTTGGAATCTATGGGAGACCAAATATGCAAATCAACCACGGTGTACTGTCTTATCATCCGTTCCTCGTGTTTTAACCAATAAATTATGGGCATTATTTTAGCATTGTAATGTTGCTAACAATCTAATAACTTATTGGGTACAATCCTAACCCCTCGCCTAGCTAACGAGTTTTCTAACCCTAACCTAACCCCCTGCTTAATTAGTTTTCTAATGCTAGCTAACCCCCTGACTGTATTTTCAGGGGGGTTAAGTGGTACATTATGAACAAAATTGAACAAAATCATTAAATCACGGGCGCACGAACAATCAAGAGCATGCGAAAAAGAAGACTCTGCATTACCGCAATTAATGCAAAATATGCGAAGTGACGTTTGGAGAGAAAGACATTTGAATAGGATACAATTTAAAGGTAAACTCTCTTTAATCTCACTATTTTATACGCTTATTAAGTGTTACGAGATGTTATGTATTGTGATTTGTGTGGAAACGCTTGATGGTGAACGAAATTCTCTTCGTCATTCAGGCTTCGATTATTCAGATTTTTGTCGTGGACACAGATCTATCCATTTAATGATTTCAGCTTCTTTGTTTCTTTATATTTCTAGGTTTTACTCACAGGTAGAAACAATGAAAACGATCTGTCAATGTAAGTTTTATAAAATTACGATATTTTGGACGTCTGGTATTGTTAGTGTGACGCACAGTAACTTTGTGAAATGGGCGCGGAAGAATTCCGCCCCCCCCCGAAATATTGCCCTCGTTGACCATCTATTGGTGGTATTGTGGGCTCAGAATCATCAAACAATACACAGAAATTGCACATACTTATCTCACTGTCGGGCGCGTGCGTAAAACATTTTCCAAAAACCGCTCTACATAAAACATTTCGCTTGTGCGCGTTGCACACGCTTCAAATTTTGCTCGTTGGGTCAAAAGTTTTGCGCGCACAGAATTTCAAGTGCACGCGGAAGATCGTGCAAGATCTTCCGCACGCACTACAAAGTTTCCAGACTGGTTTGCCTCCATAGTGAGTATGAAAATATTGTTGTCCTTTGAATACCAAAAGGGATTTGTTACATATCCATTAAACCGCAGACTTTTGTTCACTAGTTAGTAATATATATATATAGCCTGAACATCAGTTTGTTCTAGTTGTTAGGTATACAGATAAATTCAATTTCAATTACTGTAAAACAAGACACCCGCTAGGCGTTAACTCGGGTCTTTAGCATATAACTGCTGAGTCAGCCATTATCGCGACATGAAAGGAAAATAACACAGAAAGGCTGCCAAAATCTAGATTCGATGCTACAACAGGTATCCTCAGTAATAAACTTAAACAAAGGATTTATGCATGGTGAGGTACAGCCTGACATTAATCGCAGATAATTTGTTAACCGTTTTGAAGGTGGGCACAATATTGAAGCATTTCCACTTCCTTGTGCTAAAATTGCAAGCTGTCTAGGTTTCTGCTCTTTATTTGAAAGGTACTGTAAGCAGTTTCTTTCGAATGTTTACGAGACAGGAAATCGTCATCAAATACTTGCGCCTTTTGTGGGCCTGATAATATTCGCTTTTCCAGTCCATTAAGCAAGCCTGTCACTGAGGAAAATGGCAGACGTGCGGTGCATCGCACGCCTTGGGTGACAGTGGCGTGCAATGTTTTTTTAGCGTCTACAACGCATATTTTGATTCATATTTTTAATTAGAAATTGACATAAACAATGTCTACATTGGAAATCCATGGTTTAAACTTTAAAAGTCTCGCTTTTATCTGAAAATTGAAAATAAGTATAAAGTTTTACAATATGTATAAAAAAGTCGTTTTTATTCAGATGCCAAGATATCTCTCCTTTTGTAGCACAATGTCATGACCTTTTGAGTTCTCTAAATGTCTCATGACCTAAACACAGCAATTGAATCAGATTGTGCATTACCAAAAATCAAAGCCACAAGTTTTGGTAAACATACCTGACTCTTCGTTACGGAGTTTGTGCCATCGATGAACGAACGAGCAGAAATCTTCGCGCTCCCATTGACTAAAGGGTTGTTCATAATATCTCTCTCGTATTTAGCGCAAAGCTTGCACTAGATGAAATTTACAATCGTTCGCCCAGTCTCATCTACAGTTTTTATCCCAAATATGCTTTCTTTTCCCAATTTTTGAATGTCTGTAATGTCACAGAATTCCCCTTTTTCTCTCGGGCCGTGATTGTCGCTGTTGCCATTGTGGTTTAGAGAGTAGAGTCTGTAATCTGATCCTGTTGTGATTGTCAATTCTGTATTTTTAAAACACTTTGCCTTTGACAGTTTGTCTTGCACTACACCGCAATTTCCTGCACGATGCAACATTTTTCTTCGGGTTGTGATAAAAAATGTTGCTCCGCACGGAAATTAATCATGATGAAAAGCCTGCTTGAACAGCTTTTGAGGCGTGCGATGGATCGCACGCCTAATTTGCTGCAGGCATGTGAATAGGCATGTGAATAGGCGTGCGCGTTATACTCGAGACGTAACTTACTGTATCTGTTTAGTAAATATAATTATGTGGTACCCACTTGTTCATATCGCGAACCTATTTTTGTAAGAGCAAAAAACCAATTTTAAAAGGTAATTTTGTTCTGTCTTTCTATTAGAATGCATCAAGAGGAAATATGGTGATAAACTACTGCAAAGAGCAAAATTACACAGAAGGGATGTGTCTGCTAAAAAAGAAGATTAAGCAGGAAAAAAGGGAAAATAAGTTAATAATAACAATCTTAATTTTGAACTTTTTATTGTTTGCATCTGCACATCAAAACGACGTGTTCTGCGTAGGGATAAAACTTATTTCAATTCATAAGTATCAGGCTGCCTCCGTAGCTCAGTGGTCAGATCACTGCACTAGCATCGCAGGGTCGCAGGTTCAATTGCAGCCAATTTCAATTGTTCAATTGTTCAATTTCAATCAGTTCAATTGCAATTGAAGTTGCATTTTTCGCAACTAGTCCTGGTTTGGTCTTAAAATGTCCATAAATCCTTAGAACATGTAATAGTTTAATCAAGTGAAATGCCAAATATTACCTGTAATATACCCAGAATCTTATCCAGGCATTACCACCACTATATATACAGTACAGAACTTGTGACTAGGCTCTCGGCAACGGCCTCCGTTTCTCAGTGGTCAGAGCACTGCACTAGCATCGCAGGGTCACAGGTTCAATTCCAGTCGGAAGGCCTTGAAGTTGCATTTTTCGCAACTGGTCCCGGTTTGGTCTTAAAATGTATATATATATTCCAACACTCGAAATTTTCCTACACCATAAATCCTTAAAACCACAATAGACATACACTGTAAATGTCTATTTACACTTGCAAATTCGTTATACTGAATTCCCCAGCCTGATATGTTATGAATCGAAATAAGTTTTACCCCGACGCATCATTTTGATGCACAGTCGACATTACAAACTGGCATATTGTACTACAGTAGTAATACGAGACAAGTCAAAACATAATGTTTTGTTGATAACGTGCCATCTCACGTCCTCTTGACGTCAGCGTCCTACATTTTGACTTGTCCCTTATTATGGTGCTATTAAGAATTTTGAGCCGGGTTCTTATATTCATCATACGATTACGCTTTCCACCCGGGAAATTAAAAAAAGAGTGAAAGTCGTGAAGTAATTAGCGTCACACATGCAACTTGACTTAACTCTTAATAAATATTGATTTCTTATTAACCATGTGTGAGGTGGTCTGTATGGGAAATTGCCCAAGGTTTTCAATAAAGCTTTCCAGAATCCTTAAGAATTTTAGGAATTCCTTAGGGATCCTTCAGGATTGCAGTAAACCTTCAAGGATCCTTGAGGATTTCAGGAATTCCTAAAGGATCCTTCAGGATTACAATAAACCTTCACAGGATCCTTGAGGATTTTAGGAATTCCTTAAGGATTTCAGGAAGATCCAGTTTCACCAGGGATAACAACAGTTCATGCTGTTTGGAACGCGTTCGGAACGCGAACGCAGTGTTAGGTTATTTCTGAGCAGTACTGTATGTTGGGCAGATGGTGGAGATTTGTAGCATGGTTGTGCAATCCAACATGGCCATATGCAGACTGATCTAATTAGAAGACTGCATAGAGAATCCTATTGTTTGAGTGCCACCGAAATTGAAGTCGGATGTTTGAGCGGCAGCCATTGTTGCTACCACAAAAATAGGTGAACAAACGAAATCCATTTTGACATTTTTCTGTTGACCAGAACTTTATTAGATTGTAAATGTTCAAATGTTGCATGCTTTTCTTCATGAAAGCAAACTTACATGAATAATTCCAAATTAAATCAGGTAATTAAACTATTTTCATCACTAAACTGTAATAGGACAGATTCAATCAAGACACCTATTTTGGGGGTGGGGCATTTTCTGTCATTTTGTAAATATCTTGTTCCTTATTAGTGGGGCATTAGGCAATTTTTGCATACTATTCAGAAAATATAATCGCCACCTAAGTCGTGGGGTGAGGTTGGATTTACTTTGACTGGTGCATTATAAATATTATATACCAGAAGTGTAGCACCTCCTGTAAGGTCCACATTCATTGGCCATGGTATCTTATATGCACTTAGTCAATTGAAACTACGGACCCCCGACCCCAGGGACTATGCGGGGATTTTAACATTTTTACAGTGACAAATATTGGTCAATTAATTGACTCCGTAACCTTCCCAATTTGTTTCAGTCATTGGGAAATTTTAAAGTACCGGGGCCATAGGGGCGGGAACTTTAACAGCCAATATTCAACCGGTAGCGGGGAAAATACCAATATTTAACACTGTAAAAATGTTAAAATCCCCGCATAGTCCCTGGGGTCGGGGTCCATAGTTTCAATTGACTATAGTGCATTATTAGTGTTAGGATGACTTATTTGGTGTGGAGGGTTAGGGTTAGGATGACACTCTGGCGAGTTAGGATTAGGGTTAACACTTAAGATTAGGGTCAGGTGCCCAAATGTCCTTTATAATGCATACGGAAAAAACACGTCTATTTATATATTTTTATGCTAGAAAACCCATTAGCCAATCAGATTCGCTCTTATATGGGACAACACCCAATTTTACAGTACCTTGAGAAAAACCAATCAGATGAATACCATCTTTCGAGCTTCTCATCACATTCTCCAGAACGACTGCCACACCACTCATTTGTTTCCACATTGGGGTTTCTATGCTCTCATAATTGGGAAATAGTTTCACGATGGTGACATTAGTTCCTGGGTGAGCCTTTTCAATCATGACTTTTATGTTATCCATATCGGCAGCATCATCCAAAATGCCATGAATGATTACAACTGGCTTATACGATACAACATAATGTTGGAGCAATAGAACCAAATATAAACATACCACACAGTTCATGAGGAAAAACATTCGAAAACTTGTCACACTTTATTCTAGTCACACTTTATGTTTTTTTAGTTGAACATCTGTAGTACTTCCTTCTTCCTTCGGTTCCTGTTGTTTTACTTGTAATTCATTTTTATATTTACATCCGACCTCTTACGAACGGATTACGGCAAATGACGAGATAGCCGCTGATTGCATTGATTACAGGCTCGTGTTGTTTCAGAAGTGAGTTTCGAATGTTTCTTCGCCAATTCAGTAGTTACGAAGATACAGTTTAAGAACACATCACAAACGGACTTTTCGTCACATGGCTGGTAGGTTTTTATTGCAACCCTTCGGCGTATGCACCAAGATAATTTTTGGCTGTGTATTCCGTCTATATTTGCCTATATTTAAATAAAAAGTACTTCCATTGACGACATATTTTCAGACAAATGTGTACGTAAAATATATGTAATATGTATGTAAACAGTTCCTCTTAGTTACAGTTATATTATGATGAAAGTAACTAGTTACCAGTAAACATGAAAATACTAACTAGTTAATACAGTTATAAAGTTACTTTCATAGGAGTATCATAAGTGAGACAGACTGTTGTTGGTGACTGATGTTTAGACAGCCTCAGTGGGGGTCATCTTCAGAGTCAAGTAAAGCATGTTTGTCAGGCTTGCCTATACAGTATATACTGTATCAGGTTAAAAATGTCAGATTAGCTGAACACAAACACGCTACTAGAAAGGGGACAGAACCAATCACATTGCTGAACACCACATACAAATGAAACATGACATTGTCTGGGATTCTACTAAATGAATTGCTTTTAGTACCAACTACAAACAGCAACTTTGGTATACTAAGGGGCTGGTTAAATGGGGAAATTTCTACCTGGGTTGAGTTTTAGCCCGGTCAACCAGGCTGAAAAAAAGTTCGATTACATGAGCAATTTCAGCCGGGGCTGAAACTGGGAAATTGTGCAGAAGCCATGTCAGTGTTTCCATTTGCGTAATGAACTTTTACACGCTAAATGTAGCACAGACTCTGAAATTTTTTATTACAAGGGAAATTTCAGCCCGGCTAAAATTTTCAGCCCTGGTAGCGGCAACCGGGCTGTAATTTTCTCCATGTAATTGCAACATCAATTTTTAAGGGATTTGTTTATGAGACCGGGCTGAAACTTCATCCCAGCAAACCAGGCTGAGATTTCAGCCCGGGCTGAAACCTGGAACATAAACCATTTAACAGATCACAACTGTTATCAACACCTTACAAAAAACTTCTTTGCAACAATTATAGGCCAATACTTAAGACATGATGCATCTAGGCTGATGCGGTATTGAAAAAAAACCGAATACCGATACCGAAAAAACAATACCGGTAATATCGAATTTACCAGTATTTTTACACATCAAAATTTCGCGGAACTCAAACGTTTTTTAGTACGTGATGTAAAGTTGTCAAACCCAACGTTATATTAACAGCAGTTGCACACATTCAGTGGTTCACACAATTCTGGCCATGGACTGAAAAAGCGTGAAAATTTAAGATGGCTTCTTGTTCTTAACGGTCTTCTTGCACAGTTGACATATGGAATCGGGATCATCGCTTTATGGCACTTCACACATTAAACATGACGAACACTGAACAGAACAGAGATAATAAAATAATGGACTCAAGAAAACGTGTTGACTAATTGACTTCAGTATATTGGCACTGTCAACTGGCAACTGCAATGAGCTGTGTAAATTCTGACACAGTGACACTTTGCTTTTAACCGAGATCTATTCAAATCCATTTCAAAGTATTCTAACAGTTGAGAAGACATCCTTTGTCTTACGAATTGTCATTCTCTCACAGATCTCACTTGTTTTTATAGAAAGGCTTCCACAAAAAGTGTCATCCTTTGAATAGCACTAATTAGCGATTGTTAACATTCTGTTGTCAAAAATCTGTTGTTGTGCATCTTGTTTTACATCAGCACGTGAGAAAAAATTGAAAGTTGATACATTTAATACAATGTAGGTTCAACTTACGTTTTTTCTACGAATATGCGAAAATGGTGTAACACACAACCGATAATATTGAAAGTTTCAATATTTTCGGTATCTGAGATTAGAATATGGAACATTCGGTATTTCAAAAATACCGGTATTTACTATTTACCGAAATATCGATATACCGCATCAGCCTAGATGCAACTAAACACCCACTCTCACTAATTATGACACAAACAAACAATAACATAATGAACCAGACATAATATATAGACAAATCTGAAAAATACACTTTACTTGACTCTGAAGATGACTGCTGCTGAGGCTCAGTAAGGCTGTTGAAATGTCAGTCACCAACAATAGTCTTTCTCCACAACAACCTGGACGATCAACTTGTACACTTCAAATTTGTAACTTAAGTTACAAAGTTATATTCCTTGGTTTCAGCTGGCTGTTACCAGTATTGAAACTTGACATGTTTTTGTGAAGGGTTTCTTTGTATAGTGTTTCTATCACTTAATGGCTCAAAATAACGTTCCATGTTACGCCGGTCATTGTGACTGGTCAGTTCTAATTGTGATTGGTCAAAGACGATTTTTGACCGGTCAAATTTCACGACGCCCACAAAATGTGTCAAAAAAAGTGTCAAAAGCTTTAACAGCACGCGCGTAAATACATTTTTTCTCTGCTCTTAAATCACTTCGCATTTACGGATTTAAAGCTTTTCTAAACATAAATGGTAAATATCATTTGCCCTGCCAATCTGGTGGATTTACTGAACCGGCGCGAGTTTCCAAAAAGGTTGAACAGGATGCGGACAATTTTTCTGCGACTGTCAATTCTGTTGTCATAGACCGGCGATATAATTAATAATAATATCACAATAAAATTAGGCCTGTGCTAGGCGACGCACAATAGACAAATTTAATTTTTTTCAATTTTGACGATTATGCGAATGATGAATTTAATACCGTCGCATTGATAATGCCTGCTGCTCGTGTGAAAACCCCATGAAATTCGTTTGTATACAGAGTGATGGTCTGGTAGATGAAACTGTCCAGATGTGGTAAATTAAATTCCACTGAAATTCTGCGTTAAACTCGATGTTGCATTTACGCCGCTTTAGTATTACAGGCGAATATAATTCCAATTAAATTCGTTCGTATTAAATTCATCTATATTCAGTCTTTGAAATTCAGAATTTTTTACGTCGGCAAAAAATTGCCGTCGCGAATTCGTCATTATCCATTTCACGTCGGCAATACTCGAATTCACGGCGGCAAAACAGTTCATGTTTAGTTGTAGTCAAATATCTCCACGAAGGTGACTTTATAGTGCATTATCTTGAAGGCCTAAAACCACTTCCTAGTATCTTATACTGTATCTATTGGCCTCAGCCTGATGAAAACAAGTACAACTTGCACCATAGTCGAAAAAATACTACACGAACCGGAAAATACTATTCGAAAAACAAATATTTACGAAGAAGATTATTGAATCTTATTTATTATTATTGTAAGAACGAATTGAAAGAACAACAAAGTTACGTGAAGAATAATCAGATAAAACTGCTTGTTGTTAACAAATTCACAACGGCAAAAAAGTGCCGACGTGATACACTATTTTCGTTATTCACGTCGGCAATCACGTCGGCAATTGCCGAATGCCGCCGCGAATTTCAAAGACTGATATTATTGTGCGTCGTAGGCCTAAATAAAAATTGTGTCATATCTTAATTTGGTCTTATCACGGTCAATTATATGTTATTTAACCAGCAGTTGGCATAATAATTCAACAAACATTAATTCGAATAAAAAGTTCATTGACAAAGAAAATTCTCACAAATTAACACAATATGAAACGGGTTTACAAAACAGCACAACAACAATAATTTTAAGTTCCGTGAAATGGAAGTAATAAAATTAATTGCAAGTGATACAGCGTTATACAAATTTGACCGGTCATATTAAAAATTTGGCCAGTATTTGACCGCTGACCGGCCGTTATTTTGAGCCCTGTGTAGCAACTGCATTTGCCACAATCAGAACAACAATGGTGGCCTTCAATTTACTAAAAATATGATGGCCTTGATAAACAAAACCGAATTTCTCTAAAACTAAAAAGGTTAGAAGAAAACTAATGCCCATTATCATTGAGGTTACAAAGAACTTTCATTTAGGCAACGATGGTTTTTGGGGGGTCAGAATCTCCTTTAAAGAAAAAAAATGAGAGCAATTTTCCCCCTTCTATTTTTCACTACCAATGTTATTTCATTGTAACAGATGCCAATGATGGAGAAAACAGTGTGGCTCGTGCTCGTCATCGTCAAAAACGGGGCCTTCTAAAGTTGTATTATGGTGTTGGCGATGAGTCTGGTGATGTCCCAGTCAACCCTTGTGATATCAATGGAGCCCATTTTAAAGCAGATACCTTCATGGAGGAATTGTTGAGAGAAAAATCTTTGATAGAGCTTATGGATAAAGAAGTTGACGTAACTAAACGTAAGCAATCGGTTGCGCATAATGCTAAGTACAGTATCAGTGGCATACTGTACATGCATGTAGCTAGAAATTCTTAGTGGGGAGTTAAATGGTTTAAATTTCAAACTGGTTTGCTACTGTATATCCTGGGTGAGGATTGAGGGCGAGCATGAAATACTTATGGTCAGCAGTCACGATTGTCAAAAAATCGACTCTAATGTTATATATATAGTAATATACCTAAATACTGACTAAAACCCCCAAACTCTGACTAACCCTTACTGATACTAGTACTTAAACTAACCTTTAAAGTGTATATGAAATGAAAATTTTTATGATTGTATATGAAAGAACGCTGAAATTAATGAAAAATGGCTTTTACATGCATTTTATATCTTATTGCGTTCTTGAGTTATAACTGTCCTGGGTATGACATTAAACTGCATCCACCTGGTGCCTTGCAGGGCAATGCCTCTTCAGGCAAAGGCTAGGAGAAGGCAACTCTGATTCAAAATCCACCTGCTGCCTTGTAGGTTGGTCTCTTGAGACAAAGGCTAAGGGTCCTCCCCTAACAGAAAAGGTTGGTGACAGGAAGGGCATCCGATCATAAAAACCCTGCTACATTAAGTATTCAAAATGGCAGTTCATAGGCATGGGCAGGGTACAGCCCAAAGTGCCCCGTGGGGATCCCCATCTCCTCTCGTTAAAAATCAAGATGGGGAACCTGAGAGAAACGTGGTTGTGGATAACACCACCTATGATGGCAATTCGCCTGATGTACCACGTGGACCTCGGCTTATTAGGTTTGGATCATGGAATGTAGGAAGCATGACTGGAAGATCGAGTGAGGTAGCGGAGGTGTTAGAGAGGCGGAGAGTTGATGTGTGTTGTGTCCAAGAGACAAGATGGAAAGGTGGAAGCACTAGAATGGTGAGAGGGAAGAGTGGACGGTACAAGTTTTTGTGGCAAGGATGTCAGGAAGGGATCCATGGAGTGGGTGTGCTGATATCGGAAGAATTTATAGACAATGTAGTTGAGGTGAAGTGTATGAGTGAACGTCTGATGATGGTGAAGCTGGTAATTGGGGAATGTCTGGTGAATGTGATCTCGGGTTATGCGCCTCAGGTTGGAAGAAGTCAGGTCGAGAAGGATGAATTCTGGAATGCAGTGTATGACCTAGTGGGAAGGCTGAAGAATGAGTAGATGGTGGTTCTTGGTGGAGATTTGAATGGGCACGTTGGCCAGGAAAGTGATGGGTATGAAGGAGTGCATGGAGGGTTTGGCTATGGTGTGAGAAATGCAGAGGGTGAACAGATATTGGAGTTTGGAGATGCAATGGAGATGATTGTGTGTGGAACCCAGTTTAAGAAGGATGACAATAAGCTGATTACGTATTCATCAGGTGGATCGACTACCACGGTTGACTACCTGATGACACGTAAACGGGACAGGAAATGTCTCCAGAATGCGAAAGCAATTCCTGGAGAGGAGGCAGTATCACAACACCATCTGATATTGGTTGACATGAAAGTGAAGGGTATAGCGAAAGCTCACCGGAAGAAATTCTGCCCTACACCTTCCCCTTCAGCTTTAGCAACACTTCCTTCCTTGTCAGAATCCCAGAGAACTCTTTAAACTTTCCCCATGCACAACGTACCCTTGCCACAGATGCTGAATTTGCTCCTCCACCCCCATTCAGCATATCCCCCAGGTAACAAA
This sequence comes from Chrysogorgia sp. JL179-B06, assembly GCA_035772405.1. Taxonomy (NCBI): domain Eukaryota; kingdom Metazoa; phylum Cnidaria; class Anthozoa; order Scleralcyonacea; family Chrysogorgiidae; genus Chrysogorgia; species Chrysogorgia sp. JL179-B06. The sequence continues at coordinate 870,970 of JAYKKM010000329.1, forward strand.
ACATTTTAACATTCTCTAAATGCACCCCATTGCCCAGATCCATGCTCTCATCTACATCACTATCCTCTCCATCCTCTGCTCTTTCACACACCTTACAAACAAACGTATCCACAACTCTATCCAGTGAGCCCTTCACGCCTGAGCACCACTTGTGTACCCATCCACTACAGCCTGTGCATCAATAGAATTATTTCCAGAATCATAGTTAACAGTAGAATACCAGAGGTTGCCCACGGATACGACCGACCCTGTTTTTGTGAAACCAAAATAAAATTTGTACTGTACCTATTATTTACTTTGATAAAAAATTGGTTATTTTTGTGCTATTTAATATTAATATCATATAGTCAATATAACCCGACATTAAGGCCGCACTAAACGACATGCAATAGAATCACATTTATAATTCATAATGACATGGTTTAGTATGAGTGTTCGAGTTAAATGAAGAATTTAATATTGTTGTGTCGTATTTAATGCTTAATTGGAACTTGTGTGAAAATTGTCAAACTTTTTCAGTCAGAGTGTTTCACTCATCAAAGTTCGACGTTTGGCCCAAGCTTTAGCGCAAGCCTAAAATTCCAGTTCTTATTTTTGTATTAAGTTTAATAGTACTTGTAAGAAGTCAAAATTCTAAAGACAATGTCAGCAGGTCAAAATGTTTATTACAAAATGCATCGTAGCTCCGGTATTACCTAAACCATAACCACATGGGCGTCATAACCGGGCGCGTAGTGTACAGAAAAAAGTTTATGAAATGTTCGGTATCCATAGTAACAAATTAAGAATTAATTTTACAATGAAAGAAAGTTAATACATCGTTGGGAAAATATAGGTATGAATATAAACAACTATTAATTAGAAAATGACGATAAACTATAGATATAGAACGCGATAGGATGGGGAAAAAATTGTTGATGGATACGAAAGCACACCCAGAAAACCTGGCTGACTGTCTGGAAGGTGTCAAGTGATAGTTAATGTAAAGGGAGTGGTATATATACTAGATGAAATCCCATGGGAGAGCCCGCATATGGCGGGCACGTTGAATAACAACGAAATGAAATTCATAAGTAAATAAGTAAGTATAGTAAGTACCGGTAAGAGGGTATCGGTAAACACTAAATAGCTACACATATAAAGCAAATAAACTTGTGGCTCTCAATATAAAAAACTATTAATTAAAATTACAAACGATATAAAAATATGAAGGAAAAAATAATAGTTACATAAAATGATATAAATTTTGCTGTTCATTAACTTTCTTAAAAGTAATGGCAAACTGTTCCATGACTTACTAGCAGGAACACTAAATGTTCTGCCCAAATTCTGTTTCTCTGATATATCGGGGACAAACTACATTAAAATTTATACTGCATCTTGTACTACGAGAGTGTATTTCATTATTTACAATAATCAGGGGAAGATGGTAAACTTCCTTGTAATCGCTAATTGCACCTACTGTATTATAGTGAGACCTACAGTTCAGAGCTATTGTATAATTTTATATACGGTACACTGATGTAGTGAATGTGGGGGCTTGGAGTAGATAGACGATACATGGACGATCATCAAGCTCAATGATTCTGACTCCTGGATAGGAATCTGTAACCTTCTAATTGCTCAGTGTGGTGAAATGCTTGGTAGCTCAATGGTTACATGACTCTTTCTGAGGATTTGAGCTTGACGATTGTCCATGTATGTTGTTCATTACGGTAGGCAGTTATCGCTAATACTAACCGGCCTGAATAAGGTTACTATTAATGCTAATCCTAATATTAATTATAGTTAGTATAATTATCGTTTTGATTTAGAAATAAAGTCTTTGGATAGTGAAATGCAAACCCTTGTTTACGAAAATTATAACAAGTTCATCAGTGCTACGGATACCATACGCAAGGTTGGTTTTATAGAAAATAGAAATAATTTGACTTAAAAAATATACTGATTACTTTTTAACATATGAGGTCTATGAAGGAAATTATTATACAAAGTAACCCAAATATGATATTACTGAATGATATATATTGATTCTACATGTGAATATATAGATACTACATGGTTTGTATAATAGATTCTACATGGTGGAACTTGAACAAATTTTGCATTTTCTGATTAACAAACAGGCATTATGAAGGTACAGTAATCCAAGTAAACAAAACTGCTCTTGTACAAAACAACAGCACTAATTTTGACCAAAGAAAATCCTATCTTCTGCCGTAATACTTTGCCTAATTAACTGGGAAGTTGGTGACGTCACAAGCAGGGTAAATCTGATGAAACTACTCTATGGCTGGCTCAGCCTGGCTGAGTTTCCGTGAAATGCTTACAATTTTAAAATGTTGGGGTTTGATTGAAAAAGGTTTTATAAAGACACAAGGTGGCTAGATAAAAAATTTCTTGAATTCCCAGAAATTATTATCCCAAGAGAATATAGAAGCAATTGTCAACTGAAATGTGAATACTGTATTAAGATAACAGGAGAAAAAAGGAAGACTCTTTGAATGACTTTAGGGGGCAAGCTACCTTAAATTTTATGTTCGCGAACCCATGATGTAAAATGGCTCTATCTTATTATGGTTAAATGTACAGTACAGTAAAAACCCACGAGTAAGAACCTAGTTTTTAAGAACCTGTTAGGCTAAAATTTGCCAATTATACCCCCTCTATACAAGAACCTGTTTAGCCTAAAATTTGAAACAGGTTCTTATTTTCTAAAATCTATATAAAAATATGTGTACACGTGGGTTATAAGATACAGATCAACATTTTTGGAGACACAGGTGCCTTATTACTCCAATTTAATACAATGTAAATGCCAATGTTTAAAATCAAATAGAATTGTTATTGTTGTAATTACACATAAATACTGTAACTGTATATATATTGTTTATACAGTATCTCCATGGCTACACATCAGCATGTGGAAGAGTCTGTTTTTTTTATGAATTTCTTTATAAAACTTACATGGTATGCAGATGTTATATTATAAGGAATACAGGCTGAATACCACTAAATTCTATTAGCTACAATGTATTTTTTTCTTTAGAAAGTAAGAACCTATTTAAGAACCTAAATAGCCTCAATTTATGCTAAGTACCATTTATATAAGAACCTGTTTAGGCTAACTTGGGAAAACGCAGGTTCTTACTCGCGGGTTTTTACTGTATATGCAACATGCTATATATCATTTTAAAGCTTATAACATGCTCTAAACAAATAGCATTACAGATACCCTCCCAGGCAAAAACATAAATGTAAAAAAACCTGCAAAGCTGAAAACCATCTTTGGATGCTATCTAGTCAAAAACTAAGCATTTTAACTTGTAAAATAGATTACATCCCAGTCAACAAATTAATGGAAGCTTTTTGTGTTACACTGCATTTTATTGCCATAGCAACAAATATGAAGTGAGGATCTTATTTAAATTCGGTATAGAACACTCAATTTTTATCACAGGGTAAAAAGCATCCATTAATTTCTTGACTGGGATGTAATCTATTTTACAAGTTAAAATGACCAATTCTTGATGCGTAGTTTTGACTAGATAGCATCCAAAGATGGTTTTCAGCTTTGCAGGTTTTTTTTGCATTTATGTTTTTGCCTGGGAGGGCATCTGTTATGCTATTTGTTTAGAGCATGTCATATACATTTAACCATAATAAGACATCATGGGTTTGCGAACATAAAATGTAAGGTAGCTTGCCCCCTTGGTGCCCCCTAAGGTAGCTTGCCCCAATGGTGTGATTAAAATTACAATAATTCGGCCTTTTAAGTTTATCGACTACCCAGAAACTAAGAAATAAACTTTTTCCACCCCTGCTTGTGACGTAACACACATATCAAAAATACATCCAAGATGGCGGATGACAGGATTGTCTTTGGTCAAAATTAGTGCTGTTGTCTTGTACAAGAGTAGTTTCGTTTACTTGGATTACTTTAATAACTCCTCGAGAGATCCCCCGGTGCACAGATTGATCTCCATATTCATATTATATATTTACGTAAGCCCAATGATTTTTTTCTCAATTGTATTAGTACGACTAGAGGCTAGGAGAGAAGCTACTTAAGAGTTAAAGTAATCTACCTACGGCCTTCATCTACACGAGATTTTACAAACGGGTATAACCTGAAGTGTTAGCCAACCCCTAAACCCTTGCCACGTGAGTGTTAGATTGATTCGCAGACCCTTCTGTCAGTACTAGGTGCAAAAATGGCTTGGATGCAACCCATCAATGGTTGAATGTTAAAATATTTTATAATTTGACCGCTTTATGTTGATGTTATATAAAAGTTTGTTTGTAAGAAATGCTAATGATGTCAAATAATTCATCATTTCGGACACAATATTCTGCTGTTATAGAGAAATTTGACCTAATTCAAACGTTGATGATATACTTGAACGGTTTTATCAACCTTTTCACGAAAACGTTAAAGTGCCACTACGATCAAAGTTTTACCTATCGTAAATATTACTTGGTCGAAACCGTTTTGCGATTCAACGATGGCAATTATTATTTTTCTTACTCCGAATCTGGAGTTGTTATGTCCGCCATTAATCGTTCATGTTCTTGACCAGCGTAACGAAGTGACGTCAGATTCTCAACGCGAAGACTCCGCGTGGCTAATTCTTCAAGTAAATCAAGTTCGATTTTTCAAATTCTTCGTCTGAAAGGCTGGACATTTCATCTACTTCTCGAAAAAAACAAGAAAACAAATAACCTCGACAGAAATTCAGGCGTAGCATTGAGAATCTGACGTCACAAACAATATTACCTTTTTAAATTGCGGGCTCACTTGGAACACGTTTTTAGTAATGGTGGCCTAAATAATAGTGATTTCAGAGCTCAAAATACTTACTTCAATATACCATTTTTTAGTTTTTTTTTACATCGATGATCACTTTCGACCCTGAAATACTATTCTATGCTAAAGAAAATCTAAAAGACGCGGGTGAATTTTCATCGTAGTGGCACTTTAATACACCACGGGCGGAGAGGGAGGGTGAGCACGCCATTTATCATGGTCAGCGGCAAGCAATCGTCTTCTGGACGATCCTTTTATTAGTATTAAGGTTAGTAATTGGATTTTTACTTAGTTTTCCTGTGTCGCAGGGGTTAGGGTTAGAAAACCCATTGGGCGGGGGGTTAGGGTTAGGATCTAAGTTGTTTTTGGATTAGCATGCAGTTCTATGATGTATATCCCATGGCCTTGATTGCATAATGTACGCTGATGACACACAGCTGTATATGCCTATAAAATCTCCATGTGATCGACCTGCTGCTCTAGCTAAACTTGAGTTATGTATTAAGGACATCACCAACTGAATGGTCTTATATGCAATCCGAGTAAAACCGAGATTGTCCATCTATCATCACGTTTTATGCATTGTGCACCAATGCCACAAATATGTGTCAATGATGTGAAAATCCAACCGGCTCCGATTGCACGTGATCTCGGTGTTGCTGTAGATAGACATTTAAAATTAAATACTCATGTAAATAACATCTGTAAATCGGCCACTTTTGCTATCAGAAATATCGGCAAGATCAGGAAATATTTGAGTAAAAAGGACTGTGAGAAGTTGGTGCATGCATTCATAACATCAAAACTTGACAGCTGTAATAGCATCCTATATGGCTTACCAGAAGTTGGTGCATGCATTCATAACATCAAAACTTGACAGCTGTAATAGCATCCTATATGGCTTACCAGAAGCTGAATTGAGCAAGTTACAGCGAATTCAAAATACAGCTGCAAGACTTGTAACAGGGGTTAAAAAATCGGAGCATATCTCCCCTGTGCTTCGTAATCTTCAATGGTTGCCGGTGAGATCAAGGATTGTATTTAAAATACTAATAATTACTTTCAAGGCTTTGCATGGCCAGGCGCCTGTTTATATTACTGATTTGCTAAATAAATATAAACCTACTCGTGCTTTGAGATCATCAGACCGTAATCTGCTAATTGAGCCAAAATCCAAAACGGTGACTCATGGAGACAGAGCGTTCTCGGTTTCGGCACCAAAACTGTGGAATTCATTACCACAGGAAATTAGAAGCTTTGATATGTTGGGTAATTTTAAGTCAGCAGTTAAGACTTTTCTTTTTTAAAATGAATAGTTTTTTTTTTGTTTCTAGTGGTAATATATGTAGTAGGCTTTATCTTATAATGAAACTGTAATAAGTTTTATCAGTATATTTAAGAATATATTGTTGTAAGAGCATTGAGACTATTGTATAAATATAATGCTCCTAATACGTCTATTATTATTATTATTATATCATATTATCATAATATAGGAATCTCTCGCGGGTACTAAAAAAGATCGTCCAGAAGACGATTGCTTGCCGCTGACCGCGATAAATGGCGTGCTCACCCTCCCTCTCTGCCCGTTTTTCCCACCTTTTCACTCAAATCCTCAACCAGTTTATCTAACGGAACTGCAGAAACATTGTCACACTCATTTGCATTTTGGCACAAACAAACCTTCAGGGGCGGATACAGGATTTTTTCAAGGGGGTGACTTAGTGACTATAAGATGCTCAAACATGGAAGTCGAAAACTTCACCACATTCTCTAGTTACGGAATGAGGCATTTTGACAAGCCTTGCATGCTTACAGTGGTATATGGTAACTATAATTGTAAGGCAAGCAACACTTGTTACTTGTGGTATACGTTCGTGGCGCGAACCGCAACGATCTAGATCCAGAACATTTTGATATTTTCAAGATCTAGAATCACATTTTCAGCGATGTTTGCGTGACGTCATAGCCCTTTAATAAGCCAACCACTAAGTTAAATCATACACTATTAACAAGGCCCAAGGCAAGATATAGATTCAAAACAATTCAAAACAAGAAATCAGAAAATGGAAGAATGTAGAAATAACTTAACCTCTGCTCATGATATTGAAATTCAACTCGTTTCCGAATCGAAGCTTATCAATTATAGTGTATTAACATTAACTATATTCACTTCATGTAGAATGTATTTCAGTGATATCGTATTTACATGTGATTACTGTACATGAGAATCGTGGCACTGCTCCTTTAAAGTGCCCGTGCCCGTGTCCTGTTGAAATACGGGAAATAGAGATAAATGTGTCGACTATTTTGGACCATGGCTGAGTTCAAGGAGAATGGGTCTACTAATTACTGAGATGTAATTCCAGAACTCAGGTCATTAATTCAACAATGTATCTTCACTTAAGTTCGAAGAATTTGCCAGATAGATGCGTTGTAGGCGGCAGTAACAGCACTCGACCTAGATTGATATGAAGAGATCGATCTAAGATCGATATCAAAGCGATCCAAGACTAGGACCGTGAGCATTCTGTGTCACACTGGAATGTGGAGATCGATCTGTGCACCGGTTTGACGATCTGAGATTGTCACCGTGATAAGATTGTATATTCAGCACAAGGACAATTAAGTGACAACAGACATGCACTAGTTATAAAAACAAGTATCACCTGGAAAGCAAGACACGTAACGCCTGTGCTTGTAGCCCTTCGGTAGCACTGCCGAATGGCCCATCCGCGGTCTCTCCGCAACACATGCTGAGGGAATCTCGTCTCACAGCAATCGCCACTCACTGTTCAACACGTGCCGGGGGAACCGCATCGTTGGCTGTGGCCAACCCTGCACCTACCCCACCAAATTAAGGAACCTCCATCCCCTGGCAGAATCTGAGCCTTGCAATTTGCGTCAACCTGCCACCACTAAGCGAGGGGAACCTAGTCGCCCTGCAGCTCCATCCAGCTCTTGGCTGCCCAGGGAGACTCATCCCATACAGACGCAATAGACTGCTATCATCCGCCCAGGGAACCGCGTCCCTCCTGATGCAATAGCCAGCATTCAATCTACCGAGGGAAATCCTGTGTCCCCCAGCAGATGCAATAACCTGCCAGCAGCGTGTGAGGGGAACCTTGTCATCCTACAGCTCCATCCCGCTATTGGCTGCCCAGGGAACTCATCCCATGCAGACGCAATAGACGGCTATCATCCGCCCAAGCATTCAATCTACCGAGGGAAACCCTCCGGAAACCGGGGGATCTCTTGAGGACTTAGAGTAACGAAAGTGAAATCTGAACAAAATGGCAGCAGTATAGACATCATTTGTACAGCGTTGTCAGCTGTGCGAACCAGCACAAAAAAGTTCATCATAAGGCATCAGTAAACTTCCAAAAGAAATAGGAAGCAGAAAGCTGTATAACGAGCGAAACAAGCAAGAAAGATGCTGATCGAACGTTCAATTGTCGTGAAAAGCTTGATTACTAAGGTAGATCGAGATCCATCTCCAGTACGCTTTGCATTCACACTGTTGATCTATCTGAGGATCTCAGACCTGCAGGCTGCACCTCTGGAAGGGCACTGGCTCAGATTGATCTGAGGTCGATCTCAAATCTTAGTCTATCATTCACACTGAACTCACTTTACCTCAGATCAATCTCAAATGCAGTGTGAACGGGGCCATTGCGTTCTGGAATTACGTCACAATCCCCTCTCTTCCCAGATCTCCTTTACGCGGTCGTTGGTCCAGGGGCGAAACTAGCCCTTTTTCGTTGGGGGGGGTGTACGGTAAAATTGCCTTGTTAAAATCTTTTGTGCCCTGCAGTGACCGCGTTTTTAGGGGGGCGCGGGGGTCCTCCCCCGGAAAATTTTGAAATCTAGAAGCTCGGAAAGACAATTTGAAGCAATTTGAGCAAACGTTTTCATCTAATTCTACAGCGAGCATATTTCAAATGAATCCAAGCTTTTAATACCTGCAGCTGCCTCTTACCAAGTGCCGCCATTTTTTGCGCCCAGTACTGACAGAAGGGTCTGGGAACCAATCTAACACTCGCGTGGCCAATCTCGTTCCCAGAGCCTGCGCAGACTCTGGGAATGAAATTGTCGCGTGGCAAGGGTTTAGGGGTTGGCTAACACTTCAGGCAACGCCCGTTTGTAAAATCTCGTGATGAAGCCCATAGGTAGATTACCTTAAGTAGCTTCTCTCCTAGCCTCCGACTGCACTGCCCTGCAAGATCTCTGATTGTCCATTTGCCCTGCCAATTGGATTTTTTAGTATTTTTTTTTGGGGGGGGTGTCACACCCCCCACACCCCCCCTCGAGTTTCGCCTCTGCGTTGGTTCTCTATATCTCTATAAATACTGGATCGAGCAACTATTCTTCAGAAAATGAAGCCGGAAGTAGCTTGTGGCGGGAGTATCTATTTGGCGCGGGTCGCGGGTACATGGCGCGGGTCGCGGGTACATGGCGCGGGTCGCGGGTAAATGGCGCGGGTCGCGGGTAAATGGGGCTGGTCAATTTTCGCTGGAAATGATCTATTTCGCGCCTGTCGCGGTACAGGTCGGCGTTTTCTCAGTGTGGCATTCTCTGCTGCTTTCCAGCTCGTTGGTTTACAGATTTTTGGGGATTTGCATCCTGTTTAATCCATCGAGTGCTACGTTTTTACGAACAGTTTCCAGTTTCTAACCTAAGGTATATGTTTGTATAGTCATTAACCTTTTTGCAAGTTTGGTATGAATTATTTCAATTTGTATTTATATAAATACATATCTTACTCAAATAATTGGTGAATATGTAGATGAGCGATCGAAGAATGTCCAGTTTGCATGAGGCATCGAAGATGGGATTTGTGCTGAAGTTAGATCCATCAGGATCTGGAAATCGTTGTTACTACCGATGTTTGGCCACCTTCTTGAACCAAAGTGAAGGCGATGTCATCAATACCCTAGAGAAGTTTATGCTAAAAAGGCAGTTTATTCCTATAAAGAATGAGGTATTTTGTGAGTCATTTTTCAATGTTTTCTGGGGTCAACATGCAGTACATTAATGCCTTTTTCTCATTTCATAGCATGGCGAAATTGTGGTAACCGATTTACACAGTTTTTTTTTCGGAAAGTGACTTTCCATCTCGAAGAAAGAAACGGCCCGATTCTTGGTATGATACGGTAAAGGCGTTGCGTAATGAAATGGCGACACACGCGCAGTAATCACTGTGTCAGCATTGGTGTTTCAAGTCAACATAATAGATTGGGAAGGGGCAAGTGAAGTGAAAAAGTATGCAAGATACTTTATTAATTATTTTGCATATATGGTGTTTGTGTTTCTTTTTTATGTTGTAGAGATTGGTCAAAATAAAACCTACACAAGCATGCCAAAGAGATAGGAACATTCGTTTTAAAAGCATGTAATGATTCCCGTGTATGGCATGCTTGTGCAGGTTTTATTTTGACCAATCTCTACAACATAAAAAAGAAACACAAAACACCATGCTGCAAAATATTAATAAAGTATCTTGCATACTTTTCACTTCACTTGCCCCTTCCCTATCTATTATGTTGACTTGAAACACCAATGCTGACACAGTGATTACTGCGCGTGTGTCGCCATTTCATTACGCAACGCCTTTACTAGTGGTGGGCGATACCACTACTAAAGTATCGATACTTTCGATATTCACAATTCAAAAGATGGTATCGATACTTTTTTAAAATATCGATGTTTTCGATACTTGTCATGTGACCGGATTATGGTTAATATTTAATGTTACATGAAGTTCTTCGTTTAGTTCTTTGCCAAACGAGCATGCAGTAACAGCTTTTCACAGTTTTTTTTCCAGGTTTTTCTTTTTCGTGCTGGAAAATGGCAGAAATGGCGTCAACATTTAATGTCGGCGCCAATGTCAATCACAATTAAACAGTTAATGTTGTTTAATGTTAAATTAAATATAAAGACTATTAATTGTTGTGGTACGAACATATTTAACTAGTGTATGAAGTACTTTGTCTACTGACCAGTATCGGTATCGAAAAAAAGTATCGAAACAGTGGTATCGATAAAAAAGTACTCGGTATCGTATCGAAATCGATATTCGCAGTATCGCCCACCACTAGCCTTTACCGTATCATACCAAGAATCGGGCCGTTTCTTTCTACAAGATGGAAAGTCACTTTCCGAAAAAAAAACTGTGTAGATCGGTTTCCACAATTTCGCCATGCTATGAAATGAGAAAAAGGCATTAATGTACTGCATGTTGACCCCCACAAAACATTGAAAAATGACTCACAAAATACCTCATTCTTTATAGGAATAAACTGCCTTTTTAGCATAAACGTCTCTAGGGCATTGATGACATCGTCTTCACTTTGGTTCAAGAAGGTGGCCAAACATCGGTAGTAACAACGATTTCCAGATCCTGATGGATCTAACTTCAGCACAAACCCCATCTTCGATGCCTCATGCAAACTGGACATTCTTCCATCGCTCATCTACATATTCACCTGGTATTTGAGTAAGATATGCAAATAAATACAAATTGAAATAATTTATACTGAACTTGCAAAAAGGTTAATGACTATATAAACATATACCTTCGGTTAGAAACTGGAAACTGTTCGTAAAAACGTAGCACTCGATGGATTAAACAGGATGCAAATCCCAAAAAATCTGTAAACCAACGAGCTGGAAAGCAGCAGAGAATGCCATACTGAGAAAACGCCGACCATGTACCGCGACAGGCGCGAAATAGATAATTTCCAGCGAAAATTGACCCGCGCCATTTACCCGCGCCATTTACCCGCGACCCGCGCCATGTATCCGCGACCCGCGCCAAATAGATACTCCCGCTTGTGGCGGCTATCTTGTTGGAACCACGTTATATAGTTTTACTGTAGGCGACAGAGACAATCTGTCTCTGATATTTTAAGATGCTAAAATGAATCAGTTGTCCAAGGTTTTCCCATAATATAGAACACAAACTACGGCTCCATAACAGTAACTACGAAGCTGTAATTGGAACCGTAGTTTGTGTTCTAAATTACGAGAAAACATTCGTTACTAAAAATCCCGGCAGTTCACCACCTTTTCACTTTGGGTCGGCGTTAGATCATATAGAGTTAACGTACAGTCCGCGTCTTTGGGAGGATGTTTTTTAGTATAAGCATAGTGTCTTCCTAACCCCCGGCTGTATTTTCTAAAGGCGGGGGGTTAGAAAACTCATTAGGCGAGGGATTAGGGTTAGTATCTTAAGTTGTTTTGGGGTTAGTGGTTATTTGCATGGTTAAGTAGCGCTATGGTTATACTAAAAAACATCGTCCAAAAGACGCGGCTGTACGTTAACTTTATATGATCTAAAGGCGCTGTTACACTGTGCAATTTTTCATGCAACTTGTCTCGCAACACTGATCTAGAGGCATGTTAAGTAAGAAAAAGATCAGCAGAGTGCAACGTGGGCCCATGCTTGCATTTACACTTTTTACTTAGCATGCCTCTAGATCAGTATTGCGAGACAAGTTGCATGAAAAATTGCACAGTGTAACAGCGCCTTAACGCCGACCTTCACTTTGCTATAGAGACAAATAGACTCTGTCACCTACAGTAAATTTACATAGCTTGGTCCCTTTAAGATTGCCGCCGCGAAATATTCCCGGAAACAATAGTTGCTCGATCCAGTCTTTATTTTGCCTCCTCCGCAGGCAACTCGGTTGTTTCTTTTCCCCGAGTCAAATAGCTTCCAAGGCTGTTTTGGCCATTTTTGGCCGAGAAATGCGCCGAAACTTCCCTGCAATCCGAGCCAAAACATTGCTCGCACAGCCTTGGAAGCGATTTGACTCGGAAAAAAGAAGCCACAGAGTTGCCTGCGGAGGAGGCTAGTCTTTATTTAGAGATCAATCGAGGATTGAGTAAATCGAGGATTGAGTAAATACTCAGGATAAGAGAACAATGAAAAAATAATAATTTGAGGTTAGGGGCACGCCAAGCAATAATATAGCATTGTCTTCTTGACGCAGATGAAAGATGATTTCAAAAAGATGGAGGAAGAAATGGATAAACTGTCTGTAAAAATGTCCACTATTACAGAATTTAATGACAAAATAAGCAACACATTACAAGATAAAAGATTGCAGATTACTAAGTTGTCTGGCGTTCATGCCTTGCTTCGTAAGGTAAGAAAAAGTTCTTGGTTATATATGTGCCCAGTGAGCTCTATTTATTAACTGGAGGACTATATGTTACTGGCACAAAGTGAAGCCAAACATGGTGGACAAAATGTTTTACTTTAAAAAGGATTTTTACTATGTTCTGCGACCGGAGAGCAGTAAAACCGTTAACATCCTTTTCTCAAGAAATGTTTGAGGGCTTTTTTCGTCATTTTTGTATTAATTCTGCAATTTGTTTCGACTCGGCTTGACGTTGGTAATATGAATTTGAAATTATTTGTTTATTTTTGCCCCTTGATATTATGTTTTGTGTATGTTTTCAAAATGAACATAGTTGAGAAAAATAAAAAAGAGACTGAAACTGACATGCAAAATCACCTTGCCATGTTTGGCTTCACTTTTTGCCCGACTAAAGGCCAGAACAGATAGTCAGTTAAATATAGAGCTTAGGGCCTGTTCATATGAGCCGGGCTGGCCGGGATGAGTTTTAGCTCGATTTCATATGGGAATTTCATCCCAGCTTCGGCCAGGGAGTGCGCTTTGTAGAAATCTGGGACGAGTCCGCGCTTACAATTAATATCTCTATTATCCATCTTTGTTCAGTTATACGGCTTGGTTTAATTTGCTAGTTAAAATCCACGAAAAGCGATAACATCATGCTGTATATCAAACAAATCTGCGAAAACGTAGCTATTTTCTGGAGAGGTTGAAGAAAACGAAACAAAGATGACTTAGACGGGCACTAGACGTCACGAGGTTGTTGATTTAAACCAAGCGCCTGATATTCAGATTCGTGCTTTGGAAGCCATCAAGCAAGTGATCAAGTTTCCAATCATTTCCGAACTGCAACGAAATCAATTCTCTTCCCTCACAAACTCAGCTCCAGTCACGCGCGGTGCTTAATTCATCGGAGCCCGGCAAATTTGTGTTCATATGGAAAATTTTCATTCCACTTCACCGGGATCCCGCCTAGCTCAAGGTGGGATCTCACCTAGCCGGGCTGGCTCGCTCGCTTCCCATATGAACACAAAGTCTTTTTTAATATGAAATAACAAGAACGCGTGGATCCCGGTTGGCCAGGCTGGCCTGCTCATATGAACAGGCCCTAAGTGTATGTGTAGGTATAGTGTAATGCGGTGGTCAGCGTGGTCTAGTGTGACACAGTTGTGCTGTCTAGTGTATTACAGAGGCTACAGAGCTTCAGGGTGTTCGGACGTATTCAGTTGCTAAACAACCGGTTGCTAAGGACAGGTAATTTAGTGCCCAATATACTTCACGAGTGGACAATAAATTCAAGGTACGTATAACCAAGATATTTTATGTGTGGAATATGTTGGCAAACTTCTTTCGTTTGGTGACGTATTTGACGTCATCAACAAACACAAAAACTCTATAATTTTTGTCATTTTTGACAGTATGCTATATTTTTTGGTGTCATATAGACCTAAATTACTTCCTACAAAAAAGTACGTATGGATTCATTGATAAATTAAATAAAAAAGTTATGAATATTTTATTGTGTTTATTGACCTAATTGACCTTAAATTGACCTTAAAATCGGCTAATTTTTAAAAATTCTTAAAATCCATGCGTACTTTTATGAAGGTAAAGTCCGTCCAGATTCTAATCACATGTAAAAAAATAATTTTTCTTAAAAATCTTCGAAGATTATCCTATAATCTTCACGATGACGTCATCATGAAATTACCAAACGAAAGAGTTTTGTCCACATATAGTACACACAGACTGTCTTGATGGCTTCTTAAAACTGTGAAATTCTATGGCAAATTTTGTCAATTCTAAGCTTCCTTAGCAACGGATATAAGGTCTGCAAATCGAAATACGTCTGAACACCCTTAAACAAGTCACATTCTAGAACCATGGACACTGTTTTATTTCAATAGAATTTTCATGCAAAACAAAGAAAGTTATTAATTTAAAATTTCGAAAGTAAACTTCACGCCGTCTTCATTCTACAGACGTCACTGAGTTGAAGGCGTTTTCACGTTCTGAAGACAACGTCGATCAACTGCTCGAACGTCATGTTGGCTCATTTGTCCCATTTCAAAAACTTTTTTTTCTCACAATAATTTTTTGGTACGAGTTGTTTATTTAATAATTAGACAACAAGACCGAGTTTTCTACGAACTGATAGTGAACGAGGGCGAAGCCGTGTTGACTATCTGCTCGTAGAAAACGAGGGCGAGTTGTCTAATTGTTTTAGTATCAACCATAAACAACCTTTCTAACATTGTTCCAAATTTTCAGATAGTTTTACCTTTTTGTTTGTAGAAGTCTCCCATTCAAAATGTAGAGTAGCTCGATGGCACATGATAAACAATCGCTCACAAAAAAACGAGATTGTAATTACTTTGATTCAAATTTGGTGTAGATATACTCCATATAGGCATAAGTACTATTTACAACATGAGCGGCCGTGTTTTATCGGATATACAAGCTCGAGCCAAAGGCGAGAGCTTCTATATCCGATACAACACGGACGCGAATGTTGTAAATGGCTTGTGAAATTGAAACGTCTAAACGTTTATGTTCATCGAAAATATTGAAGATTCGAGCTATTTTAGCGGAGTAAATCGAAGTTAAAGTTTATGTAAATCAGCCGAAATCTGTATCACATGCACAGATCGCCGTCATGCCACTGATTTGCTTTGTTTTTGCTTCATGAATTATTAATGAATTTCACAAGCGAATTATACAAAATACGAATTAGTCAAACTGAACAATTTTCCATTACTTTCGGGCCAATGTTTTCATGATTTCATTACTCGTATATAAATTTCAGTGGCCGTCATGTTTGGCCTAGGTTTCAGGTTTTGCGTGCAGCATGAATATGTCGTGGCTTCTGATTGGACAGGATAGGATAACGCACCAATAGACCACTAGTAGCTCAACCAATCAGAATGCCGAATTTGTAATAGACCACTAGTTGGTTAATACTAATCAAAGTTATTTGATGTTTTGTAGATCACAAATCAGAAAAGGCCGTTTCGTCGTAGATTTTGAACGGTATCTCGGTCAATATTTAATGGGTTTCAATTCTGAAAACAGATTTGGAATTACCGAGTACATAACATACCTGCCTATTATATTATGCGAACGTGCATACCCTTAGTAAAAACGTTTGGTGAGAAATTGACCCCTGCCGCAGCGGAGATTATCACCCTCGGCTTTGGCACCTGGAACATTACACGATAACTCTAAGATATGAATTTCATGTTCTCGTGGCAAGAACAATATATTATCACTCGTTCCCTATACTGGTACTCGTAAAATATTCTTCTTACCACTTCAACATAAAATTCATATCTTCTCGTCACCGTGTACATTTCTCCTTTATATACAATACTGTAACTTTCTTTTTGTTTTCTATTCTAGCTGCAGTTTTTGTTTGAACTACCATCCAGACTCAAGAAGTGTGTGGAAATGAAGCAGTATTCACTTGCCGTCAGGTTTGTTGAGTTATAAAATAGTAGAGTGTAGAGGCACTGATGTGGTGTGATGGGAAACCTTACTTGAAAATGTTTATGTTTTCAGGTACTACACTAAGGCTCGGGTTGTGCTTCATCAGTATCAACATATGTCTTCTTTTCATGATATTCAACAAGACTGTGAAGAAATTGTGAACGAACTTCGAGATTGTTTAAAGGATCACTTTAGAGACCCCAAGGTAATGGTCCTATAACTAAGGCCTTGTTTTTACTTGGAGATAACTAAGGCCTTGTTTTCACTTGAGCACAAGGCATGGATAAACAAAGGAATGGAGCAATGAGATATGAGCATGAACATGGACGTGAGCATAAGCATTATCATGAACATGAACATGAACATGAGCGTAAGCATGAACATAACCACGAAAATAGGGACTGATATGCATGTGCATAGGCATTAGTGTGAGCATTAGCGTAGTATAAGCATAAGCATGAACATGAGTATGGAGATTAACATAAGCATGAAAATATGCATACGCATGTGACGAGCATAGACATTCATAAGCATGAAAATAAAGATAAGCATAAGCATGAGTCATGAGAATAAAGATGAGCATAAGCACGAGTCATGAGAATAAAGATGAGCATAAGCACGAGTCATGAGAATAAAGATGAGCATAAGAACGAGTCATGAGAATAAAGATAAGCATAAGCACGAGTCATGATAATAAAGATGAGCATAAGCACGAGTCATGATAATAAAGTTGAGCATAAGCACGAGTCATGATAATAAAGATGAGCATAAGCATGAGTCATGATAATAAAGATGAGCATAAGCACGAGTCATGAGAATAAAGATAAGCATAAGCACGAGTCATGAGAATAAAGATGAGCATAAGCACGAGTCATGAGAATAAAGATGAGCATAAGCACGAGTCATGATAATAAAGATGAGCATAAGCACGAGTCATGAGAATAAAGATAAGTATAAGCACGAGTCATGAGAATAAAGATGAGCATGAGTATGAGAATAAAGATGAGTATGAGCATAGAGGGTGATAGTGTGCATAAACATGAGCGTGAGCATGAGCGTGAACATGAGCATAAGCATAAGTGTGATCATGATCGTTAGCATAAGTGTGAGCATTAACATGAGCGTGAACATGAACATGAACATGAACATGAACATGAACATGAATATGAACATGAACATGAACATGAACATGAACATGAGCATAGGTGTGATCATGATTGTGAACATAAGTGTGAGCATTAACATGAGCGTGAACATGAACGTGAACATGAACATGAACATGAACATGAACATGAACATGAACATGAACATGAACATGAACATGAACATGAACATGAACATGAACATGAATATGAACATGAACATGAACATGAATATGAACATGAGCATAGGTGTGATCATGATTGTGAACATAAGTGTGAGCATTAACATGAGCGTGAACATGAACGTGAACATGAACATGAACATGAACATGAACATGAACATGAACATGAACATGAATATGAATATGAACATGAACATGAATATGAACATGAACATAGGTGTGATCATGATTGTGAACATAAGTGTGAGCATTAACATGAGCGTGAACATGAACGTGAACATGAACATGAACATGAACATGAACATGAACATGAACATGAACATGAACATGAATATGAACATGAACATGAACATGAACATGAGCATAGGTGTGATCATGATTGTGAACATAAGTGTGAGCATTAACATGAGCGTGAACATGAACATGAACATAAGCATAAGTGTGAGTATTAACATGAGCGTGAACATGAACATGAGCATAAGCATAAGTGTGATCATGGTTGTGAGCATATAAGCATAAACATGAGCATAGCATAAGAAATTGAGAGCGAATATTCTAATTATTTTAGCAGAAACTAACTTATGTTAATTATTTCTTTAAAATTATTTCGATAAACGAGACATAAGCATTGTTTTTATTTGCGAAAAACTCGGTATCTAACGGCCATCAGATATAGAGTAGCGGTTTTGTACTGTATTTGGTGTTTAGGCATTATAATGTTCTCATTTTCCCGTTGTAGTCTTCCCCAAAGCAACTGACGGAGTGTGTTGATCTGTTGTTGCAACTGAAAGAACCTCCGAATGCCCTGTGTGACGAATACCTGGCCCAGTAAGTCTATTGTCTTAATTCTACTCAATCCAGGCCCCATTTACACAATACGCGATTAATAATAATAATAAAAGTGGTAGTAGTGGCAATAATAATACCAAAGTGAACATTGTTAATTATTAAAAGTTTCATTTGTAGGTATCCCAGAGTCGCAGACTGGAAAGTTTGTAAAATGTGAGACGGAAATCAAATTTCTGCCTCCATTTTGCGCGGGCAGCTCGCGTCGACGACAGTCAATACGGCTTTTCTTTATATTTTTGCCTAATCTAAGTAGCAATTACAATTACAGGCAATTTTGCGAAAATTGCTCCGCCGCCGGAAATTCTAGCGTAAATTCCGCAACTGAGATCTCGATACAAATGTTCGATGAAATGTTGGAGGCGCCATATTTCTTGTTATATGTTGTTTTGGATTGCCACACACAAGCTTATGCGGGGCGTGCGATAAATTGCACTTCTTGAGGAGCCGAGGCGTGTGCCAAGGCGATCGCACGCCCTTCGGAGGATGGCCTGTCTTGTATATTTCTATATATAATGACATATTTCATAAAAACCACACAAAATGGATTTATTTTGTAAAAGAAACCTTATACCACTGTTAAACAGCATAACTGAACAAAACCAAGTCAAGAGAACATCACATTCATTGCCATGGAAACCAGATGACGTCATGTCATCATAACGACGTAACGAATTTACTTGGAAACAAACTTAAAGCTGCTAAACCAGAATTTCTGATGAAATACAATGAGTAGTAATAGTGCACTATTGAGCCGTAGTAATGTTGAAAATGTCTATTTAGTTACCATGTAAAGAATGTGTCATTTAAAATTCATTTTTGGTAACAGCCAACACTATGCCAGTAAAACCTTCAGGGAGAATATATTTTTGAGGGGTAGTTTTCAAACACATTAGCATGTGCATGTGATATACTTTTTCATTGCTGGATGTCTACACGGTACACCACCCATTTCAATGTAAACAAAGTAACGTCATTAAGTGATTTAGTGCATGGATCATTACTTTGCAAAGATGGCGGCTGCCGCGTGATACCGATAATGTTTGGAAGCATTTAGGCAGGTGAGCTCTTCGTTTATACAGTAAAGTTTATACATCAAATAAAAGATTAAATCATGAATATTAAGATCTTACATGTCTCTTCTGACGTTTCGAACCAGTGATGCGAAAAAAAACAAAATACAAATTTCAACTTCAAATTAGAGCATGCTATATTCAACCTTTCGCCAAGAGACATGTATCACGAGGAAGCTAAACATCTCTGCTGTCTTTTGATGCCCTTTTCAGGTTGGTTTAGGAATGGGCTCACCTGCAATACTGCCAATTAGGCAGTGCTTGTCATGGAGAGCATGTTTATATTATGGCCGCCGAAATACGCAAATATGGCACTTCGCAATTCTTGCAACCAAACCATTGTCTTCGGAGTCTTAAGGGATTGGTTGCAATGTTTGCATGTTGGTGCCACAAATAAAAGAAGTTAATATTCTTTTGCTTAAGTTTCAAGTCACGTGCAAGTCATCAATAAAAAACTATTGAACCCCATGCTCCGAAAATTTGGGAATAGTTACTCAATTATGCTATCTATGAACACAAAAAAAAAAAATTTCATATATACAGTAGAAGAGAATTTGAACGAGAACGTTTCGAAGTAAGCATACTTTTACCAATTTTGGCTCTTGTTCTAAACCCAGTTCCCCAACCGATCGCGGCCCCTAGCTCACAAATCACAATTATTTGGTCAACCAAGCACAATAACTGTGAAATATATTCACGTCTTTCTTTCAACAGTGCCATAGAGAGACTTGATGAAAATCTTCTTGTTTTGAAACAGCAGGTAAATAATTTTGCACTGATCTTTCATTCCATTTCAGTCTTGATAACATCTACGGATTTCAAGCGTGATCTTTGGCCTGATATAGGTCTCTGTACGTGTAGTCGAGGCTTTGGACAACGTTTTTCCAGTGAGCTCTATATATAACTAGAGGACTATGTTCTGATCTTTGGCCAGGGGAAAAGTGAAGCAAAACATGGCGGACATGGAGGTGATTTTGTACGTCAGTTTCAGTCCCTACGCAACTTTTCTATTTTTCTCAACTATGTTCATTTCGAAAACATACACAAAACATAATATCAAGAGACAGAAATGAACCAATAATTTCAAATTTATATTACCAAAGTCAACATGAGTCAAAATAATGGTACCTTTTTATAGAAACAAATTGCAGAATTAACACAAAATGACGAAAGAAGCCCTCAACGAACGATTTCTTTTTACCGTTTTCCTCCACCATTTTGAGACAATTGATGTCACTAGCAGGTCACAGAACGTTACTAAATCCTTTTTAATTACTCGGTTTCTGAATGTTTGTACTGAATGATAAGGACTTCTTTCGTTCTTGTAAATGATTTTGTAACCAAACCGAACCAAATCTAAAGTACAATGTCGCGAAAAGGACTGGAACTGATGTACAAGACCGTATAGGAGACTGAAACTGTCGTACAAAATCGACCTCCATGTCCGCCATGTTTGGCTTCACTTTTCGCCCGGAACATAGTCCTCCAGTTATATATAGAGCTAACTGCGTTTTCCATGCTGATCTCCTGCAAGTAAACACGGTTTCACGGCCCTATTGAAACACAAAAAATAACGAACCTGACCAAAAACACCTTCCTTCCCAGTATAGAACACGAAAAAACAACGAATCTAAGTCCTAACTAAAAACGATTTCCTACTCAGTATAGAAAACGAAAAAAACAACGATCCTATAACCAAAAACGATTTCCTTCTCAGTATAGAAAACGAAAAAACAACGATCCTATCAAAAATGCTTTTCTTCTCAGTATAGAACACGAAAAAAACAACGAGCCTAACTAAAAACGCTTTCCTTCTCAGTATAGAAAACGAAAAAAAACAACGATCCTATCAAAAATGCTTTTCTTCTCAGTATAGAACACGAAAAAAACAACGAGCCTAACTAAAAACGCTTTCCTTCTCAGTATAGAAAACGAAAAAACAACGATCCTATCAAAAATGCTTTTCTTCTCAGTATAGAACACGAAAAAAACAACGAGCCTAACTAAAAACGCTTTCCTTCTCAGTATAGAAAACGAAAAAAAACAACGATCCAAACAAAAAACCTTTCCTTCTCAGTATAGAAAACGAAAAAACAACGAACCTAACAAAAAAGCGTTTCTTCTCAGTATTATAGAACACGAAAAACAACGATCCTAACCAAAAACTCTTTCCTTCTCAGTATTGAAAACGAAAAAACAACGAACCAACCAAAAACACTTTCCTTCCCAGTTTAGTTTAACATTTTTAATTAAACGTTTTTATAATTATTGTGGCTTTTACATGTATTTTGCTGGCCTTTGAGATTCCTATTAAGATTACGATTCTCGCCTAGTGTCTCTATTGCGAAGATCTTTGTGTAGTATGGGTAATTTCCTCTGATTTATCGAGGAAGAATTAGGTCTATTCACAAATAAGAATGAATGAATCAACAAATAAATATTTATTTAATTTGCTCTCGTTTTTAATAAAAAGGTTATGCTGAAAAGGGACAAAGGTGAAAACGGACGAAAAGATGGTGAGAGAAACAGTTATGCGTCATAGTTATCAATAAAAAAACGTGTCTAGTGGGATTATCGAATTTTATTATATAAAAAGCAGTGTTTTATATAGAGGATATTACATGACCGTGTGAATTTTATCTTTGCGTGTTGATAATATCTGTAATGTTATGTAATGTTATGCACGATTAATAGCATAACTAATTCCTTCCTAACTAATTTTAATATTGAATTATAATCATTCAATTAGAACGTGAGTTTGAATACTGATAAGGTAGAGAAGCCGCAAAGACTACTGACAAGCTAGAGAAGCTGCAAAGACTACTGATAAGCTAGAGGCTGAAAAGACTACTGATAAGCTAGAGAGGCTGCGAAGACTACTGATAAGCTAGAGAAGCTGCAAAGACTACTGATAAGCTAGAGGCTGAAAAGACTACTGATAAGCTAGAGAAGCTGCGAAGACTACTGATAAGCTATACATACATGTTTATTATACATACATGTTTATTATAGCTCCCTTTCTAGGGCTGTTCCGCTACAAAGTTTAACAAAATAAAATATCATTAAATAATAAAATATTATAATTAATTACTGTAGTTTACAATTACCTAAGGCTAAGAAGGTAACTGCGTACCCTCGTTCTAAACGACTTTATATTTACAAATATAAAGCTAGAGAAGCTGCAAAGACTACTGATAAGCTAGAGAAGCTGCAAAGACTACTGATAAGCTAGAGAAGCTGCAATGACTACTGATAAGCTAGAGAAGCTGAAAAGACTACTGATAAGCTAGAGAAGTTGCGAAGACTACTGATAAGCTAGAGAAGCTGCAAAGACTACTGATAAGCTAGAGAAGCTTTAGGGCTACTGATAAGCTAGAGAAGCTTCTATGACTACTGATAAGCTAGAAAAGCTACGAAGACTACTGATAAGTTAGAGAAGCTGCAAAGAATATTGATAAGCTAGAGAAGCTGCAAAGACTACTGATAAGCTAGAGAAGCTGCAAAGACTACTGATAACCTAGAGAAGCTGCAAAGACTACTGATAAGCTAGAGAAGCTGCAAAGACTACTGATAAGCTAGAGAAGCTGCAAAGACTACTGATAACCTAGAGAAGCTGCAAAGACTACTGATAAGCTAGAGAAGCTGCAAAGACTACTGATAAGCTAGAAAAGCTGCAAAGACTACTGATAAGCTAGAGAGGCTGCAAAGACCATTGATAAGCTAGAGAAGCTGCAAAGACTACTGATAAGCTAGAGAAGCTGCAAAGACTATTGATAAGCTAGAGAAGCTGCAAAGACTACTGATAAGCTAGAGAAACTACAAAGACTACTGATAAGCTAGAGAAGCTGCAAAGACTACTGATAAGCTAGAGAAGCTGCAAAGACTACTAATAACCTAGAGAAGCTGCAAAGACTACTGATAAGCATAGAAACTGCAAAGACTATTGATAAGCTAGAGAAGCTGCAAAGATTACTGATAAGCTAGAGAAGCTGCAAAGACTACCGATAAGCTAGAAAAGCTGCAAAGACTACTGATAAGCTAGAGAAGCTATAAAGACTACTGATAAGCTAGAGAAGCCACAAAAACTACTGATAAGCTAGAGAAGCTTCAGGACTACTGAAGCTTCTATGACTACTGATAAGCTAGAAAAGCTGCGAAGACTACTAATAAGCTAGAGAAGCTGCGAAGACTACTGATAAGCTAGAGAAGCTGCGAAGACTACTGATAAGCTAGAGAAGCTGCGAAGACTACTGATAAGCTACAGAAGCTGCAAAGGCTACTGATAAGCTAGAGAAGCTGCAAAGACTACTGATAAGCTAGAGAAGCTGCAAAGACTACTGATAAGCTAGAGAAGCTGCAAAGACTACTGATAAGCTAGAGAAGCTTCAGGACTACTGAAGCTTCTATGACTACTGATAAGCTAGAAAAGCTGCGAAGACTACTAATAAGCTAGAGAAGCTGCGAAGACTACTGATAAGCAAGAGAAGCTGCGAAGACTACTGATAAGCTAGAGAAGCTGCAAAGACTACTGATAAGCTAGAGAAGCTGCAAAGACTACTGATAAGCTAGAGAAGCTGCAAAGACTACTGATAAGCAGAGAAACTGCAAAGACTATTGATAAGCTAGAGAAGCTGCAAAGGCTACTGATAAGCTAGAGAAGCTGCAAAGACTACTGCTAAGCTAGAGAAGCTGCAAAGACTACTGATAAGCTAGAGAAGCTGCAAAGACTGCTAATAAGCTAGAGAAGCTGCAAAGATTACTGATAAGCTAGAGAAGCTGCAAAGACTACTGCTAAGCTAGAAAAGCTGCAAAGACTACTGATAAGCTAGAGAAGCTGCAAAGACTGCTAATAAGCTAGAGAAGCTGCAAAGACTACTGATAATCTAGAGAAGCTGCAAAAACTACTGATAAGCTAGAGAAGCTGCAAAGACTACTGATAAGCTAGAGAAGCTGCAAAGACTACTAATAAGCTAGAGAAGCTATAAAGACTACTGATAAGCTAGAGAAGCTGCAAAGTCTACTGATAAGCTAGAGAAGCTGCAAAGACTACTGATAAGCTAGAGAAGCTGCAAAGACTACTGATAATCTAGAGAAGCTGCAAAAACTACTGATAAGCTAGAGAAGCTGCAAAGACTACTAATAAGCTAGAGAAGCTGCAAAGACTACTAATAAGCTAGAGAAGCTATAAAGACTACTGATAAATTAGAGTAGCTGCAAAGACTACTGATAAGCTAGAGAAGCTTCAGGACTACTGATAAGCTAGAGAAGCTTATATGACTACTGATAAGCTAGAAAAGCTGCGAAGACTACTAATAAGCTAGAGAAGCTGCGAAGACTACTGATAAGTTAGAGAAGCTGCAAAGACTACTGATAAGTTAGAGAAGCTGCAAAGACTACTACTGATAAGCTACAGAAGCTTCTATGACTACTGATAAGTTAGAGAAGCTGCAAAGACTACTGATAAGCTAGAGAAGCTTATATGACTACTGATAAGCTAGAAAAGCTGCGAAGACTACTAATAAGCTAGAGAAGCTGCGAAGACTACTGATAAATTAGAGAAGCTGCAAAGACTACTGATAAGTTAGAGAAGCTGCAAAGAAGTTAGAGAAGCTACTAATAAGCTAGAGAAGCTGCAAAGACTACTGATAAGCATAGAAACTGCAAAGACTATTGATAAGCTAGAGAAGCTGCAAAGATTACTGATAAGCTAGAGAAGCTGCAAAGACTACTGATAAGCTAGAAAAGCTGCAAAGACGACTGATAAGTTAGAGAAGCTGCAAAAACTACTACTGATAAGCTACAGAAGCTTCTATGACTACTGATAAGTTAGAGAAGCTACTAATAAGCTAGAGAAGCTGCGAAGACTGCTGATAAGCGTAGAAACTGCAAAGACTATTGATAAGCTAGAGAAGCTGCAAAGATTACTGATAAGCTAGAGAAGCTGCAAAGACTACTGATAAGCTAGAAAAGCTGCAAAGACTACTGATAAGCTAGATAAGCTATAAAGAATTACTGAAGCTTCTATGACTACTGATAAGCTAGAGAAGCTGCAAAGACTACTGCTAAGCTAGAGAAGCTGCAAAGACTACTGATAAGCTAGAGAAGCTGCAAAGACTACTGATAAGCTAGAGAAGCTGCAAAGACTACTGATAAGTTAGAATAAGCTAGAGAAGCTGCAAAGACTACTGAGAAGCTAGAATAAGCTAGAGAAGCTGCAAAGACTACTGAGAAGCTAGATACGCTGTAAAGACTACTGATAAGCTAGAGATGCTGCAAAGACTACTGATAAGCTAGAGAAGCTGCAAAGACTACTGATAAGTTAGAATAAGCTAGAGAAGCTGCAAAGACTACTGAGAAGCTAGATAAGCTGTAAAGACTACTGATAAGCTAGAGATGCTGCAAAGACTACTGATAAGCTAGAGAAGCTGCAAAGACTACTGATAAGCTAGAGAAGCTGCAAAGACTACTGCTAAGGTAGAGAAGCTGCAAAAACTACTGATAAGCTAGAGAAGCTGCAAAGACTGCTAATAAGCTAGAGAAGCTGCAAAGATTACTGATAAGCTAGAGAAGCTGCAAACACTAGTGATAAGCTAGAGAAGCTGCGAAGATTACTGATAAGCTAGAGAGGCTGCAAACACTACTGGTAAGCTAGAGAAGCTGTAAAGATTACTGATTAGCAGAGAAGGTGCAAAGACTACTGATCAGCTATAGAGAAGCTGCAAAGACTACTGATAAGCTGGAGAAGCTGCAAAGACAACTGATAAGCTAGAGAGGCTGCGAAGACTATTGATAAGCTATAGAAGCTGCACAGACTACTGATAAGCTAGAGAAGCTGCAGAGACTACTGATTAGCAGAGAGGCTGCAAAGACTACTGATAAGCTAGAGAAGCTGCAAAGACTACTGATAAGCTAGAGAAGCTGCAAAGACTACTGATAAGCTAGAGAAGCTGCGAAGATTATACTGATAAGCTAGAGAAGCTGCGAAGATTATACTGATAAGCTAGAGAAGCCGCAAAGACTATTGATAAGCTAGAGAAGCTTCAGTGACTACTGATAAGCTAGAGAAGCTGCAAAGACGCGCGGTCGAATAGCAGTGATGAGGCCTTACGGTTAAATTACTTACGGTTAAAAAACATTAGAAAATAGGCGCGCTGGACACATTCTGAAGCTAGTTGGAAATTGACTCAGTAAGCGATGTCCAGAGTTTCTTAACGACTATTTTATTTATAATAGAGATGTAGTAAGTAGATTAATAAGGCAGAATTAGCATCTCAGACTGCCATCAGTTCGGCTCGAATGTACCAAGAAGGCCTTTTGCTATCATGCATGTCTTGTTTATAATCGTAACAAATAGTTTTTTTATATAGTTGATAATAGTAATAGTTCTTAAATTTATTGTTTTGTTGTTAATTAGTTCTTATATATTGTTTTATTCATGCCTTGGCTCGTGAGCAGTCTTAATGCAGCTTTTCTGCAATCTGATTGGTTCGTGAGCGGTCTTTACAAACCGGCAAAGACCGGTGATTTACGGCAAAATGATCCTGCCCTTGGTCGTTTCGCACAGACTTCGCTCCTTCGTCGCTCGTTCTGTACAGAAAGACCGCAGGCAGGATAATTTTGCTGTAAACACCTGCCGCTTGGTCAATAAGTTTTTAATATTGATATATAGGGCCGTTATTGATTACAGTTTTCCACATTGTAAATACTGAATGAGTTACCCTATCTAAATAAACGCTATCTACCTATTTTTATTTTCCTGTTTTCTTGTGTGCTGCAGATGAGAAAGTACGTGCGACAAACCAGGATAAGCAAGTTTATGTAATGGTGAGTCAGTCCAGATACTATCTTACTGTGCATGTGTTGTGCATTACTATAAGCGACAACGATGTCCAATGGCGAGAGATATGGGTCCAAACAACATGTATAGGTCAGCTGGGGCTCGCGCCCTCGGCCATGGGGAAATTTAATCGCAAATTTTCCTCGAGTCATCGTATTACTTATAATTAAGAGCACCACTTTTTATTTAAATAAACTAATAACTGGTTATCTGAAATTAGAATCTTCATGAGAAATTCCACCAGCACTATAGAAAAGAGATTGTTGTGCAATTTTGCCAATATAAAATAATTGGCTATATATACTTCGCTGCAGAAAAATAGGAATGCCGGAGAAAATGGTCCGGGAAAAATGGCACCGGAATAAATGGTCCCACGAAGTTGACTACTACTAAAAAAATCGCACCTCTGAAAAAACCAAAGATACGAATTAAACACACAAAATCAACTTTTTATTATTGTTAATAATAATTTATTGCTAATAACTACCTACGTTTAGAACTACTGAACTCGTCTATCTTAATTAAATGTTAGGAGAAATACTAATTCTAATTCATAACTTACTTCAAACTCCAAAGTTTTAGACAAAGTTTTAATGAGAGCACAAGTTATGCTACACTGTATATTTATAGATAAAGGAATCCCCAAGTGCATGGTTAGTTATTGTAAAGAGACCACTCATATCAGTGTCTATTTTTGGTACCGTTTTTGTAAACAAACGATATTTTGCGTTGTGATTTTATGACTCAGTTGTTACTATAGTAAATAAACCATTTCATTACACATCACGCTGTTGTCACGAATTGCCAGTGGAATGTTTTGATTAATCAACTTTGTGGTGCCATTTTTTTTCAGCGCCATTTATTCCAGTGCTATTTATTCCAGTGCTATTTATTCCAGCGCCATTTTTTTCAGCGTCATTTATTCCAGCGCCATTTATTGCAGCGCTATTTATTCCAGCGCTATTTATTCCAGCGTCATTTATTCCAGCGCCATTTATTCCAGCGCTATTTATTCCAGCGCCATTTATTCCAGCGCTATTTATTCCAGCGCTATTTATTCCAGCGCTATTTATTCCAGCGCTATTTATTCCAGCGCCATTTATTCCAGCGCTATTTATTCCAGCGTCATTTATTTCAGCGCTATTTATTCCAGCGCTATTTATTCCAGCGCTATTTATTCCAGCGCTATTTATTCCAGCGTCATTTATTCCAGCGCCATTTATTCCAGCGCTATTTATTCCAGCGCCATTTATTCCAGCGCTATTTATTCCAGCGCTATTTATTCCAGCGCCATTTATTCCAGCGCTATTTATTCCAGCGCTATTTATTCCAGCGTCATTTATTTCAGCGCTATTTATTCCAGCGCTATTTATTCCAGCGCCATTTATTCCAGCGCCATTTATTCCAGCGCTATTTATTCCAGCGTCATTTATTTCAGCGCTATTTATTCCAGTGCTATTTATTCCAGCGCCATTTATTCCAGCGCCATTTATTCCAGCGCCATTTATTCCAGCGCCATTTATTCGCGCTATTTATTCCAGCGCCATTTATTCGCGCTATTTATTCCAGCGCCATTTATTCGCGCTATTTATTCCAGCGCCATTTATTCCAGCGCTATTTATTCCAGCGCTATTTATTCCAGCGCCATTTATTCCAGTGCTATTTATTCCAGCGTCATTTATTCCAGCGCCATTTATTCCAGCGCCATTTATTCCAGCGCCATTTATTCCAGCGCCATTTATTCCAGCGCCATTTATTCCAGCGCCATTTATTCCAGCGCTATTTATTCCAGCGCTATTTATTCCAGCGCTATTTATTCCAGCGCTATTTATTCCAGCGCCATTTATTCCAGCGCCATTTATTCCAGCGCCATTTATTCCAGCGCCATTTATTCCAGCGTCATTTATTCCAGCGCCATTTATTCCAGCGTCATTTATTCCAGCGTCATTTATTCCAGCGCCATTTATTCCAGCGCCATTTATTCCAGCGCCATTTATTCCAGCGCTATTTATTCCAGCTCCATTTATTCCAGCGCCATTTATTCCAGCGCTATTTATTCCAGCGCTATTTATTCCAGCGCCATTTATTCCAGCGCCATTTTTTTCAGCGTCATTTATTCCAGCGCCATTTATTCCAGTGCTATTTATTCCAGCGTCATTTATTCCAGCGCTATTTATTCCAGTGCTATTTATTCCAGTGCTATTTATTCCAGCGTCATTTATTCCAGCGTCATTTATTCCAGCGCCATTTATTCCAGCGCTATTTATTCCAGCGCTATTTATTCCAGTGCTATTTATTCCAGCGCTATTTATTCCAGCGCTATTTATTCCAGCGCTATTTATTCCAGCGTCATTTATTCCAGCGTCATTTATTTCAGCGCTATTTATTCCAGCGCTATTTATTCCAGCGCCATTTATTCCAGCGCCATTTATTCCAGCGTCATTTATTCCAGCGCCATTTATTCCAGCGCCATTTATTCCAGCGCCATTTATTCCAGCGCCATTTATTCCAGCGTCATTTATTCCAGCGCCATTTATTCCAGCGTCATTTATTCCAGCGTCATTTATTCCAGCGTCATTTATTTCAGCGTCATTTATTTCAGCGCTATTTATTCCAGCGCTATTTATTCCAGCGCTATTTATTCCAGCGCCATTTATTCCAGCGCTATTTATTCCAGCGCTATTTATTCCAGCGCTATTTATTCCAGCGTCATTTATTCCAGCGTCATTTATTCCAGCGCCATTTATTCCAGCGCTATTTATTCCAGCGCTATTTATTCCAGCGCTATTTATTCCAGCGCTATTTATTCCAGCGTCATTTATTCCAGCGTCATTTATTCCAGCGCCATTTATTCCAGCGTCATTTATTCCAGCGCCATTTATTCCAGCGCCATTTATTCCAGCGTCATTTATTCCAGCGTCATTTATTCCAGCGTCATTTATTTCAGCGCTATTTATTCCAGCGCTATTTATTCCAGCGCTATTTATTCCAGCGCCATTTATTCCAGCGCTATTTATTCCAGCGCTATTTATTCCAGTGCCATTTATTCCAGCGCCATTTATTCCAGCGCTATTTATTCCAGCGCTATTTATTCCAGCGCCATTTATTCCAGCGCCATTTTTTTCAGCGTCATTTATTCCAGCGCCATTTATTCCAGTGCTATTTATTCCAGCGTCATTTATTCCAGCGCTATTTATTCCAGCGCTATTTATTCCAGCGTCATTTATTCCAGCGTCATTTATTCCAGCGCCATTTATTCCAGCGCTATTTATTCCAGCGCTATTTATTCCAGCGCTATTTATTCCAGCGCTATTTATTCCAGCGTTATTTATTCCAGCGTCATTTATTCCAGCGTCATTTATTTCAGCGCTATTTATTCCAGCGCTATTTATTCCAGCGCCATTTATTCCAGCGTCATTTATTCCAGCGCCATTTATTCCAGCGCCATTTATTCCAGCGTCATTTATTCCAGCGTCATTTATTCCAGCGTCATTTATTTCAGCGCTATTTATTCCAGCGCTATTTATTCCAGCGCTATTTATTCCAGCGTCATTTATTCCAGCGTCATTTATTTCAGCGCTATTTATTCCAGCGCTATTTATTCCAGCGCTATTTATTCCAGTGCTATTTATTCCAGCGTCATATATTCCAGCGTCATTTATTTCAGCGCTATTTATTCCAGCGCTATTTATTCCAGCGCTATTTATTCCAGCGCCATTTATTCCAGCGCCATTTATTTCAGCGCTATTTATTCCAGCGCTATTTATTCCAGCGCTATTTATTCCAGTGCTATTTATTCCAGCGTTATTTATTCCAGCGTCATTTATTCCAGCGCTATTTATTCCAGTGCCATTTATTCCAGCGTCATTTATTCCAGCGCTATTTATTCCAGCGTCATTTATTCCAGTGCCATTTATTCCAGCGCTATTTATTCCAGCGCCATTTATTCCAGCGTCATTTTTTTCAGCGTCATTTATTCCAGCGCTATTTATTCCAGCGCCATTTATTCCAGCGCCATTTTTCTCAATGCCATTGTTACCTGTCGCCGAAAAACTGTAGTTATTTCATGACTGAGTCGGTTTTTTTGCGGGATATATCTATGATAAATACTTGCGATTTAGTTGCTTTGAGGGATTTATCTGTATAAATAAATCCCTCATCACGGTATTTATATAAAGTAAATTGTTTGAACCTGGGAGTATCATTAGATGTGTGAAGTTGATCGTCCAGGTTGTTGTAGTCTTGAGAAAGACTGTTGTTGGTGACTGACTTTTCGATGACCGCCGCTGAGGCCGTCGAAACGTCAGTCACCAACAATAGTCTTTCTCAAGACTACAACAACCTGGACGATCAATTTCACACATCTAAGGTATTTATATAGATAAATCTCTCCATCTCTTATAAATATAATAATAATAATAATAAAAACTTTATTTCAATGTCAATGAAGTAGTAGCAGTGACAAACCACTAATTGGGGACACTATACAAAAATATAAAATTATGAAATGCAATAATATGCAACAATTATAAAATATATAAAATTTCCCTATTCTTAAATATACAATGATGGTAATAGTTCCACTAATTACAATATATATATAAACAAATGTCAGATAATTATCTATCTACCTATCTCAAGAACTGCATAAGGCACAGTTACTGCAAATTCCTTCACATTTATCTTTCTGATAGTTCTTTTAAAACTCTCTAGAGATGGCAGGTTTCTTACGTTTGATTGTAATTTGGATCAGAGTACAGCGCCAAAGTATCTTAGTGAATGTTTGCCATAAGTAACTGTTTTAAATCTAGGTATCGATTAAACTCTTTAACCCTCAAATTATAAGTTGAATTATTAGTTGAAAATAAATCACAGATATACTTCGGATAAAGATTGTTCTTTACTTTGTACATGATTGTAGCAATATCCTGCAGCTGATCATAAGTTGAGTTCTTATCGCAGAAGACAGCTCGTAAAGCCCTTTCTTGGACACGTTCAAGCTTTCTAGAATCACTTGCCCAGCAAAAATGCCACACAGTGTGACAATATGTCAAATGTGGGAGAATTGCCGCTTTATGGAGTTGCAATTTAGCATTATAGTTGGGATAAAATTGCGCATTCTCATTAAGACACCCACTCGCAGGCTGCTCTTTTTGCAGTCAATATTCACTCCTAGCAGTTTAAGATTGTCATAAGATTCTACCTCAGCACGCTTAACATTTATTCTGATGTCTTCATTCGTCTTACCAATTACCACACTTCCATATTTCTTAAATTTTCCCTTCAGGAGATTTGAGTCATACCAACCAGTCGCTTTCTGCCGCACAATCCTGTAAATTGGACTGTATTTCACTGATATTCTTATGACAAAAAACTGATGATCATCTGCATACATACAAATGTTGGATTAAATCAGATAGATCAAATCATTCTGAAAAAGATTCCATAATAATGGACCAAGAACTGGACCTTGCGCGCAACCTCTACTTACTAATTTTCAAGAGCTAGAGATCCAAGTCTATCTCTGCTCAAGCGATCAGAAAAGTAAGATCGAAAGAGGTTAAGGCCTTTCACACCGATACCATAAGCTTTCAGCTTAGCTAACATGAGTGGATGGTGCATACTGTCGAATGCCTTGCTCATATCAGTAGATAGTAACCCAGCCTATTCTCCTTTGTCAACTGCAGCTCTCCAATTTTCTATCAGCATGTTAAGAGCAGTTTCGCAACTATGCCACTTTCTGTATGCAGTGAGAAATTCACTGAATTTTGTGGTCATCACAATTATTGGTTACTTGTTTAGCCAATAGCTGTTCAAATAACTTATTCACTATTACCTGAATTGTCACAGGTCTGAAGTTTTCCTTCTTTAGATAATCAACTTTTTTGAAGACAGGTACCCATTCGCCCCTCTTCCATTTATTTGGTCATTTTCCTTCAGCTAAACAGTTGTTGAATAATGTGGTAAGTGGAATATATAATTCTTCAGCACCAATCTTTGGGGCTTTGGGTGGAATAAGATCCCAACCGGTTGCTTTGTTGGGATTTAAATCAATCAGTGCTTTCTTTACCTCCAGTATGAAAAGTTTGAATATCAAAATTAAAGTTCTTATCTACATGATCAATAATAGAAATAACACTAGGATGATCCATAAAATCCGGTTCAGTAACTCTGTTTGCGAATTCTCCATCACCAATCCCATCAGCTATATTGAAAA
Organism: Chrysogorgia sp. JL179-B06; assembly: GCA_035772405.1. Classification (NCBI taxonomy): domain Eukaryota; kingdom Metazoa; phylum Cnidaria; class Anthozoa; order Scleralcyonacea; family Chrysogorgiidae; genus Chrysogorgia; species Chrysogorgia sp. JL179-B06. Next base: position 904,701 of record JAYKKM010000329.1, read on the forward strand.
AATAATTACCAAAAGCCTCAGCTATGTCCTTCTGATCCTTGGTGACACAGCCATTAATGTTCAACTTCGTATCTGAAACTTGTGTGTTTTTCATATTTGATCCTAGAAATGGAATGAAGGTCTTATAGATTTTCTGCTTTTGTCTTCCAGTATTCCCAGATCGATTTCCTCCTCTTGTCTTCCAGTATTCCCAGATCAATTTCCTCCTCAGTCTAGTTGCTTCATTCCGCAATTGTTTCACCTTCAACCAATCATCGGGGTGCTTACTTCTTGCAAAACGCTTTGCAGCTCTTCGTTTTTGCCGAATAGCTTTTTTCCATTCTGTGGTCATATAAGGACCATCCACATATCTCACTCGCACTTGTTTTATGGGTAGATGTTCATCTAAAACCTTTGTTATAAGTGAATTCCAGTATTCAACTTGATCATCAATGTCCTCAAATATTTCCCCTACTTACCAAGGGGTAGAAGATAAATGTTCTTTAAAACTCTCTGGATTAAAATTCTTGATTGACCTGAATTTGATAATCTTGGCTTTATGTGAACTGACCTTCTCCCATAAGAAACTGTATACAAGAGACTGGTCACTCAACTCTGGATTGTAGACACCACTTTTTCTGAATAGTTCTGGCTGATTATTTAGAATCACATCAATCAAAGTTTGAGTGACATTAGTGATTCTTGTTGGTTGTTTTACTACTCAAGCCCAATTGTTTCTTCAATATCTTTTAACAATTTCCCATCTGATTTATCTTGTCTAAGCCTATCCAGGTTAATGTCACCCAGTATCACGTAAGCCTGTTTTTGAAGAGCTGCCCAATTACAGATGTGATATAGTTCTTCTTCAAGTAGTTCATCATCTCTTCAAATAAATCACTTGAAACAGAAGAGCAAATCAATTCACAAGCTGCATTCGGGTTATGAGTTTAAGTTTATGTTTTACAAATATTTTTAAAAAAAAAATTTGTAAATATGCAGAATTCCTCAGTAATTCTTTCCGAAATAAAAATTTGCTGAAAAACAAAACTAATTTCGTTGAAAACTAATTTTTTTCAAAACTAATTCTGGCTTCATAACTATGTGGCAGGTAGCCTTTAAGTTCAAAATATCGGACACTGTTTTTGACCTTTAGTTATTTACAAACTTCACACTCCAAGTTGTTTGCGTCAAAGGCACGGTTATCTATTCTCTAGATTGCAATTAAAATTTACGTGGGTGTCGCTATTGGTAAAAATATAATGGGATTTTAACATTTTCAGAACTTTTCTAAGTATTATTTTAAAGTGCCTATATGAAACGAAAATTATTTTGGCTATGTTTAAATGAGCTCTTAAAATGATGAGGAATGGTAATTTAGAGCTTTTTCATATCTCACGTCGTTCTATTAAATAACGTATGACGTCAACAGGTTATCATATTTTTAGAAAATCAAGAAAATAGAAATAGTAAATTAATTTATCGCTATTTCGATGCATTGATGTTAGGTTTCACGAAGTGTCGTAATGTGCAAAGTTTCCAGTGATTGCGTTCAATAATCTCAAAGATATACTTAATTTTCTAAAAAAATGTGAAAACCTCTTGACGTCATATGTTATTCATTTGCGTATCACGTAAGTCGATATAAATATCTCAAGAACGACGTGAGTTATGTTATCTTTAATAAGATCTTGGCGTGGCTAAAACGGATGACTCAAAAGGACCTTTCTGTGTTTGTCTGGTCTTTATTTTTCATTAGGTTAGGGTTAGCTACGGTTAGGGTTAAGGTTAGGATCAAGGTTAGGATTAGTAGTTCTAAAAAATGTTAAGGTCCTTTTGTGTCATCCCTTTTAGCCTTCACCGATATATAAGACTACGACTGTAATTATATAATATGGTAGACGTTCTTCGCATTCTTTCCTCACGGAACTTATGTTATTATACAGTACTTCATGCTAACATGTTTGAATGCTTGACAAAATTATTCATAAATGGCCAACTTCTGAACTGACTGAAAATCACCGCTCAGAATGCACGAAATGCCATTTGCGGGATTCTATATTTCCGGGGGGGGGGGGGGGGTTCTACATTTGCGGGATTCTATATTTCCGCGGGGCATGCCCCCGGACACCCCTAGAAAGGCTCGCCCCTACGACTCTCGAGATCATCACCCCAACTCTCACAACATATTTACGCCTTTGATCCTAATCCTAAAAGTAATCCTAACCCTAACCCTAACCTTGATCCTAACCTTGATCCTAACCTTAAACCTAACCCTAACCGTAGCTATCCATAACCTAACGAAAAATAAAAAACAGGAAAAATCAGAAAGGTCCTTTTGAGTCGTCCCTTTTAGCCTTCCCCATATAAGGTGATATATATCAGCACGTTAATTCTGCGTCTACAAGGAACCTGTCTCCGGTATGCAAGGGCCATGGCCCATGTGGCCTGTGGGCCTCAGCTGTCTGAATGTAGAACTTGACTTTCTGTACTCTGTAGTATTCATTTTTAAATCTAAACACATGCTAAAAACAATAGTTTTATAATACAAATGATCATTAAAATAATAAAACTTGTAAACTTGTACATGTTTTTTTTGTTCTTTACGGTCAATAGTCAATGGACATTAAAACTCTATTTGACTATTTTATAAAGAAAATTATAATAAGAAAAGTAAAAGTTAAAGTACAACTTTGTGGAACAGTGGGAAATACAGTATGACGCTACTAAAGGCTATAAATATTCACGCGAAGACACCAAACATATTTCTCCTTGTTACAGTCTGCTGTGAAAAAGTCTTGGCAAGTTCTGTCACATTAACGTTATCTAGCATCTCTTTGTTCACATTGCACACACATATCCAATTCAACCTTTCTTGAGCCATAGTACTTCTAAGCCAGGTTTTGAGCCTTCTTAGAGTGGAAAAACTCCGCTCATTCACGCATGATGTAACTGGGCACACAAGAAGCGGAAACAAAGCTCTGACCTCGCTTGGGCATTTGCCTGTGCGCAATCTTTGCCTCCTGCAGAAGTGTTGTTGCTTGAGTTCTGTAGCTGTACGGCTAATGCTGGTTTGTTGAGCTCAGTCTACTATGGCATTGGTTTCTCCAGTCTTGAGCATACTCTCTAGTAAGCAGTACTGAGACAAACGTGTTTGGTTTACATTATACCTTGCCTTGAGATTGGTCGCCACCAAGTCAATTAACTGAACATACTGTACTCTGTAGTGTTCCTCGACACTGACGGAGTGGTACGGTGTTTCTTCGCCACTATGTCGCCTTGGTTGCTGACGTCGTCTGGGCAGTCGTCTGTGCAAGTCTGCAAATTCTTCTTCAGTACGCCATTTTTGTATTTGTGCAGCAGTTGTTGCAACTGCAGATAACATCCCTAAAAATAATAACTCACACAGGTAAGTGCTGACATGCACAAGTTTCAATGTTGCATACTTTACACTTTAAAGTATCAAATCGTATTGTATTATATAAAACGGTACGCCTGTTGGTAGATTACTTTACTTAACCAGTGATGGAATTAGTAAATTAGTATTAGTATTTAGTAATATTTGAAATACGAAATCTAATACCAGACACGTTTGATGAGTTGGCTTGAAGGACACAGTTCAATTGCTCCATAACAGCGTAGGTCGTACGGCTATTTTCAGCCCCAGGAGTGCTTCACCACGCAGGAACCTGTTCAGTAGTTGGCGACATCGGGGTTGTTGGAGTGTGAAATTTGTTCAAGAGTGATTAAAATTTCATTGTACTGTTCTATTGCCTTGTCGATAGGTGCCAGGCGACATAGCCATCTTGTGGGACAAAGTGGTCTGATCACTCTGATGGTAGACAGACTTGGAATTTCACTTTCTGACAATTTCTTCAAATAATGCCTAAATTAAAATGAACGTTAAAATATGGGCAAAAATTCGTAGCAAATAGGACAATAAATCAATAATCATAATATCATATGACAAAATGGCATACAAAAAATACATCCCATCACCTTATGCTTCCCTGACCTTCGAAACATCACACCTAATTCATGAACCAATTGCATTGCATCCCGAACTAGTGGACAAACATTGTGAAAAAACATGGAAAAACATTGCGAGAGGTTGATGTTCCCTAATCTTTGCTTGCCAGCCAGAATACTTTCCACTCATATTAATAATAATAATAATAATAATAATAATATTTTGACAGGGAGCCCATGTCACCGGAGTGTTTTTCGATGAGGCCCTGTGTAACATAAAATAAATAAGTAAATATATGACAATAAGCTATAGATATGATTACATATTAGTAGTTAAGAGGATAATTTGCCTAATTTAAGTTTGAACAATGACAGTGACTTAGTGATACAGAGTTCAAAGCTTGGTAAGTTATTTTATGTTTTCCCCAGTTTGTTTGTTTTTCCCATATTTGGTGCTCCATCATAGGTCTGTGCCCTGAGATTGCTGACAGGACTTAGTCTTGTAAGGACATCAAGAATCATGTTTGTCACAATCCAACAAAGTCTTCCTGAATTTTCAATTCAGAGTGTACATGTCGAAAACAAATAGATTCCTGTTCTTTCCCTGCCACATCTTGCCCCATGACTGCAAAAAACATTTTCCTGGACATTTTTAACCAATTGTCTGACAATCTTGTGACTGAAAAGTTTCATCATTTCTGCCTGTGCTTGGGGACAGGTGAAATTCGTCGTTTGATGCAAATAGGATGTGATCCTTTCACTAACAGTATGTCCACGAAATGGCAAACCTTGTCGCATCAAAAATCGTAGTGTGGTGAATATCTTCACAAGGCATTTCCTGGCTGCTTCTTGCTGTTTCTTAATAGCTGTCTTTAAAAGGGCATTGACTGGTGGTTTATTGGAAGCATATAGTTGGCTGACAGCGAAGCGATGTGTTTCAGACTTTTGGTGCGAGTCAAATTGCCCAGTCTTTTTCCAGTTACCAAAACCTGTCGTCAAGAAGGCTAGTTCCCTTTTTTTTGCTAGGTCAAGTAAACCCTTTGAGTAGGCCTTGGCACAGTAAAAACAAACATTTTTTTTCATCTGTGAAACATATCGTATCCATGCATGGATACGTTTTGTACCATTTCTGTTGAAAATAGATCTTTTGTGATGTAGTCTGCTTTGCTGGAATAACTGATATGTCACTTGGTTGATTTGGTTCTTCACCAAGGTTTAGATCGTTGACAGTGGTCAAAGAGTCGTCACTGCAGTTAGTTTCACTATAGATACAGAACCTGGTCCGGGCTGGTAGTATTTGACTGCCGGGAACATATGGGGCATCTCTTCGTTCTCTTGTGAAGCCAATTGCATTCGGTGAGATTCACATTCACTTAGTCTTGGTGTCACTGTAGCTTCGTTGGTTGTAAAAATACTTTGTAAATTTTGTGTAAAAATGGGACTAGTGGGACGGCTTCGCTCGTGTTTTCTTTACCAACAGGGTCTTTCTTTCTGGCGACGTCAAAGAAGTGTGTTATATTGGTGATTTGGCATTGTTACGTTTACGTTTTATACTCGTAGAGTTCGTTCGTTCCTTCTCCTTGTCATTGTCAAGATCTTTCTGTTAAAGATGACACAAATAATAATTATTAGCATAATAGTGCTTTTCGCGCAATCTGATTGGTTACTCTAGCTCTGGATATCCTGCACTATTCACTGTTTCGCAAAACAAGATGGTGTCCTTCTCTTGAACGATTTCTTTTTACATAATGCAAGAAATTGGTAAAGGCAGGCAGGTAGAAAACAATTACTGTATGTAGGGAAATTATTTTAGGTAATATTTATGAAAAACAAGTTTCAAAGAGAGAATAGAAAGTGCTCAAAAACCCGCAGAACAACGAATGATGTGCTCCAAAAACAAACTCAATTGAACGAACTGACAGTTGCCAGTTTTCCTTCAGATATTTAGAAAGGAAAGTGTACTCCGTAGTTCATAGATCGATATTCGCCTTTATATATAGTTGGAGACAATTTGAATTGCCTTTCATATAGAATTTAATAACATTTACAAACAGTAAAAATCATTTCAGTTACAACAAAAACCATATAACGTGGAGCAAGGCCTCTCGAGCGCACTTCCCATACGGAGGGCTTTAAGAGTAATAATTAATAAATTTATTTTTCAATCAATTCAATTCTTTTTTTACGTTAGGATATTTTGGAGTTTATTGACCATGGCTGTAACAACTATCTTAGCAATGTCTCTCTGGTGATTGCTTCTTACAACGATTTATTTATCAACCGATATATATGCCAGTAAGTGTATTGGTGCGTTTAATGCATTCTTTCAAATAATTTATTCGCAATAATAGTCATTTTATTCTGGAGTATTTAAATTTTGTCGTTTTGCTAGCTTGCGAAGCTGGCGGTTTTAGGAGTTGGGGTTTGTTGTTGGCCTAACGAGGCAAGGCGGGGAAAAGCAAGGTGGGACGATGGCAAGGAGCTTGAGTCGTATATGAACTCATACCCGACGAGGCGCGAAGTACCCAACTATTTTAACTAGTTAAAAAGTTACATAATAATTTCCTTGGTTTCAATTACTGCTATATTGAAACTTGGAAGTTTCAATATCAATACAATTTATGAAAGTAACTTTGTAACTATAGTTACTTTTTTATCTTGTAACTTTTACTGGTAACTAGTTACATTTATCCTAAGTAATTGCAACTTTAACTAGTTACAAAATAAAAGTAACTGTTACAGCACTATACCTACATACATTATTATTTATTGGATTCCTCTGAGCCCAATATTACAAAATATTTAAGTCGATAATTCAATATTATTGTAAATTGAGACTTGAATATTTCGTAATATTGGGCGAAGATGAATCCAATATGTGTTTTATTATATCGAACAAAATATCTTAACACAAAGATGTTTCTTCGCACGTAAACAGTCAAAAGGTTGCTGTCCAATATGTTGCTGTCCTACATCGTAAAATATTGGACTGTCACGTGATGCTAATAGCGACAATTGATTGGACGATTATATGTGAGGTTATACTAAGTATAGATGTTTACACATATACATATATGTGTGTGAGATAACAATAACCATAAAAGGTGTGCAGGTTACAAGAATTACGAGAAGTTTAATTTAAGCTGCACAGAGGCGTAGCCAGAAGGGAAAATTCCTAATCCTGCCCCCCCCCTGAGAAAATGTGGTCTTCATTTGCCTCAGTTAGGCTGCCCCCCCTAGGATTTTCCTGGCCCCCGTTGACAGCAAATCCTGGCTACGCCTCTGAAGCTGCAGGGTGGCTGCAATAGAGTACGCCAATTACGGCGATCCAAGAATGAAAGAACAAATGAATGAATGAATGAATGAGTGAAGTAATTAATTAAATTAAGTAATAATAATAATATTTTATCCTGATAGTGAAGAAGAATCGAACAATTTAGACAACATGGTCCGGCAGAAGATTTCAAAGTTTGTTTTATCGTTGATGGGAGAATATTTTAAAAGTGTGGAAGAACGGTTAGAATTAGAGGTGAGTCATCCAAGGGATGGATAAATGTGTAATTATATTAGACTTGCGGGGCAACACCGCCATGGTATGACGGGGATTTTATATGAAAATATGAAGTGTCTAATATGCAATCTGGCATGGTGTTCCTAGTTTATCATGCAACACAACACATTTATATAACACATATTTAATATAATGGCACTTCTGATTGGCTGTTGTACGTGCTTCATTTCTCGATGTAGAACGGGAATTTCAAGTGACCAATCAGAAACGTTCGAAATTTTCGGCTTCCGTGAGGAGAAAATTATTTTTAAGGTGGCTCGATATAGAAATTTTCATCAAATCTATGCATGTGGGAGTTAACTTGTTCGGTATTAATAAACTTGCATTTAAGTTACTATAAGAATTTATTTGTTTTAAGAGCATTGAGATTATTTATTTGTTGTAAGAGCATTTATGAAAAGCTTGGGTACGAGGTTGCATTTATAATGCATTATTATTATTATTATTATTATTATTATCGTCAGCTTGGCTTCTGGAAATTAAACGAAAATGGTATCCCATTTAATCCAATCCACTGGTTTCAATTTGCAGATGATGCTGCCGTTATTAGCGGCCAAGAAAAAGAAAACCAAATGCTTCTCAAATGTTGACAAATGTTCAACATTTGGCATAAAAAAAAACTCAACAAAATCTGTCCAGTATCTACCTAAGTTATTCGTCAATAACATACTTATTCCACGAGTTGAAAACGGCCAATCCTTCCGTTATTTAGGTCGCTATTTTGATTTCAATATGTCAGACCAAGATCACAAGTCAGAATCATACGACATGATTAATAACATAATGGACGAAATTGACGAACTACCACTACATCCAAAAAAACAAAATTCTCTTGTACAATCGCTATCTTCTTTCAAAGATATCCTGGCACTTCACCGTTTCTGATATACCAAAAACTTGGGTCTGCGAACAACTAGACAATATCACGTCAAAATTTATTCGAAAATGGCTAGAACTTCCCATTTCTGCAACTCTCAGCAACGTTCTGCTTCCTCACAACAAATTAGGTTTAAACATAATTCTTCCCTCTACCAAATTTCTCCAGTGTCAAACCGTCTCCCGATCTGCTTTAAAGTCTTCGCCAAACGAAGAGATCAGAAATCTATGGTCGGTCACTAGCAATCACAAAAATGTTCAATACGATATATACAAAAATACAAAAGATGTCCTGAATGCAGTCAGAAAAGAACATGAAGATAGGCTTCAAAATCACCTCATTTCACAAGGTTCCTTCTTCTCAAACATCGTTAAACATTCTACATCCACGTTCAACCCCATATGGCCTCTGTCCAAAGCAAACTTCCTAAAAATATCTTTAACTTTACCATCCGGTACATCAACAACACACTTCCGACACGCAAAAACCTGTCGAAATGGGGAATATCAACAACATCTGATTGCTCTTTCTGCTCAGCTCCTGAGACCTTGCTTCATGTTGTTGCTGGATGCAAAACATATCTGGATGAGGGCCGCTTTACTTGGCGACACGACTCTGTTTTAAATTTCATCGCATCCACATTTAAATCGGTACAACATTCTGAGCTTTACGCTGATATTCCTGGCTTTATCAGCCCATCTGTTCTTACTGGAGATCAATTTCGTCCTGACCTTCTAATAGCAATTGAAAACAAAATTATTTACATTCTCGAACTTACTGTCGGATTTGAGTCTAATTTTCAGATCAACGCTACCCGTAAGAAACGCAAGTACTTAAATTTAATTAACGATCAGCGCAAAAACTATGAAAAAGTTAAGTTTGTCAATTTATCAATCAGTACACTTGGAGTTTTCGGACAGTCGGCATCACTAGATTTTGTTGAAATGTTAAAAAAGCTTGAATATGACGCACGCTGTAGGAAGTATATTTTAAAGAAAATAATGAACATATGTATAAGGAGCACGTACTATGTTTTCTGTAAACGCGACAAAGAATGGAATAACCCAGAACTAATGAACATCTAATCTGTTATTATAATATAAAATCAGTTCAAGTAGACATTGGTAAACTACCTGTAAAAGTGAGGTTTATCATTGTAAATTAATTATTAATTATCAATAAAATGAAGTTTACATTATTATTATTATTATTAATAATATTATTATTATTATTATTATTATTATTATTATATCATTTTGAAAGAAATTTATTATGTATTTGTGTCGCTATAGCAACGGACCCAGTGTTACTGAAATTAATTCCGCGAAATCAATCAATGTTGTTTTTCATTATTTTATGTCTATTAAAATGGTTCGTGTTTTGAGAGGCGGCTGGGAGAGCGCTAAAAAGTTAGAGTTTGCCCTCGGCTATCGCGCAACGTTTCCTTCATACTTACCCAATATCCCGCATGCATTCATAACTCGATGGAGTACGTCAAATCTAGGGTTATGCTTAAATGGATAAACACAGTGCAACACAACAAAAAAGTACACGATACGGCCAAACACACAGCAAGGTATAGTGTGGCACAGCACAATTCGGCACAGCAAAGCATAACAACGTCACTCAAAGCAAGGCAACACAACGGAACGCTTGCGCAACAAATGATGCGAAGCAGCGCAAACAGCAATTAACACAGCTCAATTAATGCAAAACTGGAAAACTATGACAGAAACTATGGCTTTTGGCCATTTACTAGCTTGCTGTATTAAAGTCAAATGTCCGTAGGCACGTATTCATATGCTTATTTTATTTCTACATGTCTTTTTTGTTTATACCGTAGAATCTCGGTTATAAGCCCCGGCTACTCCGGTTATAAACATACCGGTTATAAGCTCCCGGATATTAGCCCACCTTGCCATTAGCTCCTTCATAATAAAAATAACCTAAAATCAGAGAATAAAAGTAAAAATCAGCACAACTACCTTAAAACAAAATTTTCAATAGGTAACAAGACGCTAGGCGTTAACTCGGGCTAGTGTATATATTTCTTATTCGAACGCCAAATGTGTCAGTTGTCAGAAGTCTCTGAACTTGGGGCCAGTTGTCTCTTAACTACAGTTTAACTGTTGTTTGGGCATTTAAATTGTAGTCAACTTCTGAAACTCTGATCCTGACCCACTGCGGGATTTCCCCCATCATGGTCCCCAGACCTCGCACGCCATGTATTTGTTAATCACAAATCGGAAAAGGATGTTTTGTTTATTATTTATTGTTTATTAAGCTTCAGCCAAAAATACAGGCTTGGGATGCCACCACAGGTTTCCCCAATTACGGTGGTCCCTAATTAAACTGCTATCAATTACATTACATAAAACATGCTACAGCCTCTAATTCAAAACTACTTAATACATCTATATTATAAGTTAAAATTAGTATTACGACTACAATAAAACATTAACAGAGACACCTTAATCCAAGAATGAGTGCACGTGCCCTGTGACATTTAGCAAATAGATTTCCATGTTCGAGGGTCCTCAGTATCATAAACATTACTTAATGCTTTTTGATAATAATTACGTAAGCCACGCTTATAAACGAGGCTAATCTAATATCGTTTGATCTTAACTCATCGTCTCAACAGTTCCATGTTCTACATGCCCTTATTAAAAAGCTTGTTTTGAAACACACTGTTCTTGCGAAGGGTATCCTCAATGTAACTACATTGGCATTTTTTGTTCCTCTGGTTCTCCCGTTGTTTTCACGAACTAGAATGGCATCTTTGTTTATCAGATTTGGAATTATTCATTTGGAATTATCTTTGTTTAACAGATTTGGAATTACTGAGTCTAACTACATAACATACGTGTCAATTATATTACGCGAACGTGCATACCCTTTCTAAGTACTTTATGTACTTAGAAATTAATCGGCAATCAGGCGACCGCTTCGTCGTAGATTTTTGAACGTTATCTCTGCCAATAGGGCAATATTTACTCGATTGTAGTTCTGAAAACAGATTTAGAGTCCAAGTACATAACATATATATATATGTGCCTTCATTGCAAGTTTACTTCATCAACGTTCTTTGTGATTCTATTTACAGGATTTGAGCGATTCAATGACACATATAAACGAGAGTTTTCTATAACATTGTATTCAAGTTTATATTCGTGTTTACTTTTGTACGTTTGGCATTCATGTGTATACTTTTGGCATACATAACTAACTTGGCATTCATTATAGTCTCATTGAGATCGCGCACCAACCGTTTCGAAATCGCTCGTCAAAGACACTTGCCAGCTACATTATTGATCAACAATTAAAAGTATATATATATATCAGTGAACACCTCCAAGAAAGAACACTTCGAACGGCCGGACCAGATCAGAAGTGAAGAAAGAAGTCACTTGAATATCAACAACCTCGTCCAAAGAACTTGCAAAATTGAGCTTTACCTTTACTGTTTACAGCGTGTTTTACAGCCTGGATCTTATCAGTTACTTCAGCGGCTGACATAAATGATTTTTAAACCAATGAGTGCCCGGAATTGTCAAATCGCGACATTGACCAAATAACACAGAAACGCTGCCGAAACCTAGACTCGGCTACCACAGGTTGCGCGAGTAAAAAGTTTGAACATTCTGTGTCTCGGTCCTGACAAGCTGACGTACACGGTACAGGTATAGATGGAATTATTAAAATCGTTTTGAGGCAGCTGTAACATGTGTAGCAGGTTTTGCTATATAGACATACGGGACGTTATTTCTTATTTCTTACTATTCTTGCACTTTTCTTAATTGACTATTAAGCGAAAACTTGAATAATAAAGTGCCAACGTAGTTTGCCTGTTATACGTTTTGAAACATTTTTTTCTATACCGGTTATAATTATAAGCCCCCATTGTTAAGCCCTTCGGGTTATAAGCCTTCCCAGTTATAAGCCCACTCAAAACCTCTTACGAAGTTGTGTAAGCCCACGGTATTTGTTTATATGACGTTTTCAGATTGCATACGGAGATGATATTATTCTGGTCAGGTCCTTGGATCGTTTTCATAGGCGACTTCAAGCAGTGGAAAAATTGCTGCCGGAACTCGGAGTTTCAAGGTTAGTGTGCATGAGTTTTAGGGCAGAGCGCGCGCTGAGAAGAGCTAGCACAGAGCGTCGCAATAGACGGCGGTGAAACGTCAACGGGAAAGCTGATCGATGTGTGATGCGGAAGTGGACTTGGCAGGAGCGTGCTTTACCCTATCAATTACCCTACAAATCCCCAGCCTTGTTAAATAAATTCTATTGTTGCTAATTGCTCAACAGCTTATTTTTGTTCACTTTCTCATACACAGCTAATATATATATATATATATATATATAGATTTTCGCTTACCTCAAAACTGGTCTGCTACAACTTGTTTCATCTGTAAAAGAATCTTCAGGCAGTGACAATATCGAAAGGGATGATAGCTCTAACTATATGTTGTTGAGCACTCTTTGCATTTCGTAGACCAAAACCTACACGTATATATATATAATATATATATATATATAATATATATATATATATATAATATATATATATATATATATATATATATATAATATATATATATATATATATATATATATATATATATAATATATATAATATATATACATATGTATGTATATGATATGTATATGATATGTATATGTATATGTATATGTGTGTGTATATGTGTGTGTGTATGTATATGTATATGTATATGTATATGTATATGTATATGTATATGTATATGTATATGTATATGTATATGTATATGTATATGTATATGTATATGTATATGTATATGTATATGTATATGTATATGTATATGTATATGTATATGTATATGTATATGTATATGTATATATATATATACATATATGCAGTCATATGCAGTGTGACGTAGTCTTCGATCTTCCCTGTTAACCAAATACATCGACAAAAATACATATTCTCTCATTCGTACTCTACTCCAAAGCTCAAAATTGTTCATATAAACATCCGCTCACTTCGTAACACAGTGTATCTTATCGAAGTAAAAGAACTCGCTAAATCTCACAATATAGATGTGCTTAGCATCTCTTAGCCTGCAGTGCAGGCGTTTTTTTGGGGGAGGGGAATTGTGGAGACTGGGGAATTGTGGGGAATTGTGGAGACTGGGGCTGAGCGAAAAGGGGAAGAGAGGGGGAACGGGGAGGGAAGGGAACGCCTGCCAGCAAGCCTTGACCAATCATGATTTGATTAGAATTTAAAAGTGAAAGTTTATTTCCGATATAAATACACATGTTACAGTGTCAAAGATCAATGTAAAGTTTCTATGGCAAAGCGCATATAGCCCTAGCGATAATTGTCGATTTTGTAAGTGTTGTTTCAAAGTGAAATGTGGGATTTGTACTAAACAGGGTTATCTGACGTCTGAAAATCTATTCGTTCCTTCTAAAAGAAAAGATTCTTTGGGAATTGTCCTTGCCGATATTTGTGAAGGAGTTGGGATCAAATTCGTTCGAGATACAAATACATATTCCGAGCGATGTTGTAACCCTTGTGCTAGAAAAGTAAGAAATTTGGGACAACTGTATGAATTCTTACGAGAAAAAACATCAAACCAGCCACAAGAAACTGAAGATAGTGAACCTAAAGTCTGTTTTAGAGCGCTATCAAAGTCTTCCTCACTGTAGTTAGCCATATTGGAATTAGGTTGATTGATCAGACCCACACCAACGAGAAGCCTTATAAAATCCCGTTCGCTCACGAACGGGTTTTTCAAAAACATAAGGCTTGCTGGCAGGCGTTCCCTTTCCCTTCCCCTGTCTCCACAATTCCCCTGGTTAAACTCGACTGTAACAAACAAGCAGTTAAGTATTGAAGGTGCAGGCGGCGCGCGCCCCCCTTTTAAAATCCCGCAAACAAGTGTTTTCTGTTTTTTTACCATGTCAAGACGAAGAAGTCGAAGTGATAAACGCAATATTATATGACCGATTATAAGCACAATGTTGTGGTAGCTTATCCAATTTTCATTGCAAAAGCCAGTTTGCATGCACTCATAGATATTTTAACATGGGTTCCAAGATAAGTTTTTTTATAAAACGACGTTTATATTAAAGTGTTTCATAATGTTGATGCCCCTTTGTAATTGTGCATTTTAGCAACGGCGTGGTGCCCTAATTTCGCAAAAATTATTAGAAATCGCCGTAAAAGCACTTCTGGACTTTGCAAAAATTTTCCTGGGGGGCATGCCCCCTGACCCCCCCCCTAGTGGGTTCGACGCCACGAACATACACAACGTGCTGATTCTTCATGTGCGACCCCCCTTTCGAACAACCCTGGATCCGCCACTGCTATAAACTATACAGACTTAGCCGTTTACACAAGAAAGGAGGAGAAGTGACATTAAGACAAATATTTTGAAAGATATCTCGCAGATATCTGATTGTAATTTCCCCCAGCTATGGCTACAACTCCAATACAAGAAGTTAAAATCACTCGTAATATGTGTTACATGTCGACCTCCTGACTGCCCAATCACCTGCTTCCAGTCCCTCCTAAAGCCCAGCTATATTATGGCTCTATCGATAAACAAACCTATCATTGTTCTGGGAGATCTTAATTGTAATACCCTAAAAGAATGTCCAGAAAATAAGGCACTTTCTGACGTCTCGCTAGAATTAAACCTAACGCAAATCATTAACACTCCTACCAGAATCTGTGGGAAACGTAACGTACCGCCACGATGCTTCCTGTGACACTAAATGTTCACAATTAGTTTGAAGCTTTTTATATTTGAACAAGAAATATGAATTCTCTCTCTCACTACGAAGTCGAAGACTATCAACAACACTCTCTCACCCAGTCTCATCGCTTCATTTCTCACGCGTGTCATAGTTATTTTTAAATATTGTTTGTGAGAGCATTTCTTACACACTCCCTCTTTTAAAGTGTTTTAGCAGCTTTAATACAGTACTACACATTGTACGTTTTATTTTAATCTTCCTCGTCCAATGTTATACCAACTATTTTTTCTATGGCAGCCAATTTCGCTTTTCGAGGTCTTTTTGGTTCACTAGTTTCGTCATCCGGTACTGCCATCCGTTTTGTATCACAATCACTTTCTAGTTCCTTGGTTGATTCACCTCCGTTGGAAGTTGCGTCTGTAGATTCGTTAATTTCCAGGTCACACGCGAGCTGTAGCGGCCTTTCGATGAGGTACCCGTTCCCTGTCTTTGTACCCCCGTAGAACTCCGTCACGCCCCTTTATTTGGTCCACGATTCTCCCTATGCGCCAATTTGATTTGATTTTGTTGTTATCGGTAAACAACACTACCGAACCCTTTGAAGGTAAACGATCTTCTTTATTGACCACCTTGGCTTTGTGTCTCTCATCAAGTGCATGGATATACTCTGTTTTCCAACGTTTCTTCAGCTGCTCTCGGCATGACTTTAGGTATTTCATTCGTTTTGTTAATAGACTCTTCTCATCTAACGCTTCGAGATTCTCCTCTAAGAAGACGGCCGGTTTACCATGGAGTAGGATATTCGGTGTGATAACTGGTTTTTCAAAGTCCTCTCCTTGGTAGCAAAGAGGTCGGTTATTCATCAGGCATTCAACATCTAGTAAAACTTCTTCAAGCTCTTCGTAGCTGAGTAAGGCATGACCGATCACTTTCGATAAACTTGATTTCATTATCCCCACCATTCTTTCGTAAAAACCACCCCACCAAGGGGCTCATGACAGGTTAAATTTCCAATCGATGCGCTGTGTAGTCAGGTCGTTGAATAAGTCAGAATCTTGTACCAGATTGTCGAGCCATTGCTTGGTAGCCTTGAATGTCAACGCATTATCGCTAACCATTTGGTCTGGTATTCCTCGTCTGGCCACAAACTCTTTCAAACCTTTCTGGAACTCGTCAGCGCTCATACTCTTGCTCAATTTTAGGTGCACTGCTCGGGTGAACCGCACAAGTATACAGAGTCACGTACGCTTTTTGCCTGTCATTCTTCTTCGCTCGGTATAGCAACGGGCCGGCAAAATCCACCCCGGTTACAGCGAACGGTTCTGTCATTACCGTTCTGAACGCTGGCAAGGGTGCGGTTGTTGGTGCCTTCAACCTTTTCGCGCGGACTTTCTTGCATACGATGCAGAGATTAATGGTACGCTTTACCACCGTTCGTATTTCAGGTTTCCAAAATTTCTCTCTCGTCTTTGCGATGGTCAAAGATACTCCACCATGTCCAGTTTCTTCATGAAAGTTTTGCACTAGCAAATGTTCAAATTGGCCATTTCTGGGTATGAAGATAGGGTGATATCCTTGGACTCGTCCATCTACTCTCCACAATCCTTTCTCATCTTTTCTTAATGTGAGGTCGAGATCCGCTAATGGTAGACGCTCTTGAATGATTCGTATCCAAACGTGCTCCGCGTTTGTAATTTCTTCCGTGATCAGAGGTCCACCAAGACTCCCTCCCTTTGCATTCTTGACAAATCTTAAGATGAACGCCGTTACCCTCAGGAGCCTATGATAAGTGTATTTGCTCAGCATCTGGTTGATTACAGTTTCGTCTCGGTCAACGTTTTTCATCACCACAGTCTTGTTGACTATTGTTTCTTTTTGGGTTTCTGCCGTTTTACACACTTCTGGTTGCCTTGGCCAATTGTCTGGGTATGATAACCAGGCTGGTCCCTTGAACCACAACTCTCCGAGTTTAGATGGCGTAGCACCTCTCGTCCCCAAATCGCTTGGGTTGTCCGCAGTCGGAACGTAATGCCAATCTACTTCTCCGAGTTGCTTTATCTTCTCCACACGATTTCGAACGAACACTGACCATGTTCCTCTGTTTGCCAACCAAAATAGTACCGACGCGCTTTCTACCCAGTTGTGGAATGCTCGAATTGGAACGTATTTCAGCGCCTTTCTCGTGTTGCTTTGTAACTTGGCCAATGTAAGGGCGCCGATTAACTCCAAACGAGGTATACTTTGATTTTTCGGAGCAACTCTTGCCTTCGACACTACCATGGTTTGGTTAACAGGTAGAGCATCCAAGTACTCCACGACGTAAATTGCTGCACACACTGCAACCTTGCTCGCGTCCGAAAAACCATGCATCTCAAAATGACTTCCCCGGTGTAGAGCCACACATCGAGGAACTGCGACAAAGCTTTTCTGTCGAATGCTCTTGACCCACGCGAGCCACTTTCGTTGAATCTCCGGTGGTAGACTTTCGTCCCAGTATTTTTTCAGCAAGCAAATCTCTCCGAAGATTAGTTTTGCGGTTATCAGTCCATCCCAAGACGTCGTAGACTCCATTGATGGCAGCGATGATCTTTCGCTTAGTTATGGGTTCCATGACTTTGTGCAAGGCTCCAAGGACACTGTCATCATGTCCTGCGACTTGTCCCATGACAATCCCAGTATCTTTGTTTCGTTTGACGTTTCGTTACCCACCAGATCTTTCGCATATGTCTGCTCCGCCACGTTGGTGTTGTCGTTCACCTCCGGTACATTGCTGTGCCACTTATGTAATTCGAACCCAGCTTCACCCATGATCTTTTTGGCTTCGGTTTTGAATCGGATCACGTCTTCTTTCGAATCACCTCCACCTTGGATATCGTCGACATAGGTATCCTCTTTCAGCATCTGAACTGTTGCGTCCATCGTATCTTCGTATATTTCCAAATGTTTTTCCAGCGTTGCACCCAGGATGTATGGGCTTGATGTTGCTCCAAAGATGACGCGTGTGAATCGGTAGTTGGTTATTCTACGATCTCTTAAGTTCTCATACCACAAAATCCTTTGGGCGTCACGGTCACATTCCTGTACTCTGATTTGGAGGAATGCCTTTTTTACGTCCCCAGTGATACAGAATCTGCGAAATCGGTTGCGAAGCAGTATATCAAAGAGCATTGGTTGCAAAGAAGGTCCCGTTTCTAAGCTGTCGTTCAACGATAGCGTTTTGCTGTCGGGTTTGGATGAACAGTCGTAGACGATGTGCAGCTTGGTTGACTGTGCTTTCTCTCTGATCACTGGCTGGTGGGGTACATAGTGGACCACCTCCCCCGTTGGACTCTTTGGGATGGGTTCAATCACGCCTTCTTTTAACTGCTCCTGCATGACGTCATCGTAATCCTTGAGCTTTCCTAGTCGCTCCAGTCTTCTGGTAACGCTTTGGAGTCTAGCATTGACCAACTGCTTGTTTTCTGTCAAGGATACGTGATTCGGCTTCCAAGGCAATCTCGTCTCGTAGCCTTCGCTGTTTCGGACCAATTGATTTTTTAAAAATTGGTGTTCAAATGTTTGCTTGTCCACCGGATCAGCTACTCCAAGGACATCCAGACTGCATAACTTCTCGAACTCTTCCTGCCCAGTTAGCAGCAAGAACTGCTTCTCAGGCTTGTCGCTGTCTGGTGTGCCACCAAATACGGTCCAACCCAATATCGTGAATTGCGCCCCTGGGTCCCTGTCTGGATTGTATCCCAATATTGGATGTTCACTGGTTCTGATTCGTTGGTAGTCTCCAACACCTAGCATGATGTGGACAGGCATAACATCACTCGTTGTCTCCTCTTCACAAAAGGCCAGTCGTCGAAGTCGCGGGTGATTCTTCTTATTTAAAATATAAATATGTGTAAACAGGGTCACCATAAAGAGTTGTGTTTTTCCCTGTAAACATATTTATGTTATGTTCAAGTATAGGAAGAGTAAGACTAAATTTAAAATATAAATATGTGTAAACAGGGTCACGATGAAGAGTTGGGTTTTTCCCTGTAAACATATTTATGTTAAACTACAGGATTTAAAATATAAATATGTGTAAACAGGGTCACCATAAAGAGTTGGGGTTTTCCGAGTAAGACTAAATTTAAAATATAAATATGTGTAAACAGGGTCACCATAAAGAGTTGGGGTTTTCCCTGTAAACATATTTATATCACTGGATAGTGATATTTAGTATTTACTGTTGCACAGGTATATTAGTGTCTACACTATATAGTGTCTATCAGCAATGGAGATTTGGGGTGTGCAGTTTGATTAGAATTATCAAGCGTTATATGGTGTAGAGTCGTGACTTTAGCCGCGACCAATGTAGGGGGGGGTGGGTATGGGGGCACCCCCCAGAAAATTTTGAATTCAAAGCCCTGTGAGGGCATTTCCCGTCATTTCTGAGACAAATTTTCCCCAAAAATTACCTGCACTGGTAGGTTGAAATTGTTTTTTTTAAATAAAATTGATAACAAGATTAATTTGTATACACCTGGAGTCCTGGACCAACCTGTTAAAGTCTGACAATATTTGCATTCAATGCAGCAGAGCTTTTGGTAGTTTTGACAGGCGTCAAGGAGCTGACGCTGGTCAAAAGGACCGAAGGCTTTCGGAAGCGTAATTCTACGCAGTTTAAACTTCTTGTGAGTGTGTTACTGTGAACATTGATTCCACTGGTAAGCCTATGAGCATCACAATTAGCAACAGAAACACACTTCACATTTCAATAAACAAAAGTTCTTACTTGAATTTAGCATCACACATTCAGGGGACTGGGAGGGCCAAATGTGTAGATGGGGGGGGGGGGGGGGGGGGCTATGCCGCTGGTGTCTACACTGAAGGATTCCAATGCAGTTAAGAAAACATGGGACCCTGGTCTATGGATTGCCTAAATAGACTAAATAATTATTCATATCCCAGTTTTCACGTGCCACAAAAACATCAACAATATCAACTCGAAATTATTTGTGTCCAAGTGGAGCACTTTTTAACATATGGCCTATCCCATGCCATGCCATGCCATAGCATGCCATGCCATGCCATTTCTAGCATGGCCAATGCCATGCTAGAAAACAATAACAACTTCATGCATATATAATTGCTGGTACAATTTTTTTTAAACCAGTTCAATTATAAATAATGTATAGCAATTAGATTTTTCAACTCAGTTCAAATTTTCTCAACAAGAACTTCTTGGGTGAAATCTCAATTTTAATTTTAAAGTTTAAAATTGTCTACGGTTAGTATTGAAGTTAGCATTATAGGGTTGGTATTTGGATTAGTTTTAGCATCCAGTGTTATTTTTCCTTGAGTGTGAATACCTGTATGTAGTAATAATCCTACATACATCTTACATTGCAATTTTTGACATGTATTGTCCAGAATGAGTCTGTTAAAATATTTTAAATGCACAGTATATTATCAACAGAGCTTTTACAAAATTACCTTAATAGATTATTGCATTAAGAAAAGTATATACCGGGTGACCCAAAAAAAAGTACTCCGGTTTGATTCATAATAACTTCTAAACGAGTGAAGCTATTAAACTGAAATAACTTTCATTAGATAGATGGAAGACTAACTTAGATTTTGAAATATGACAGTTGTATTTTACTTAAAAATTCACGGAGATATTAATGTTCAAACTCGGTAGCATATTTCTGGATGTGTCTAAAATATGCAAAAAACGCCGTATCAAATTCTTAATGTTGGATGTCTCTGGGGAGTTGCATGTTATGTCTTATGGAGTTATGGTTTGATTGTGTTTCATTCTGAGTTTATTCTGAACATGAACAAATTTGGAATGTACCACATGATCAGCAACCGTAGAATTTAGAAGAGCTTCGCAGCATGCCGTAATCTAGAACAACGAATGATCCATGACTCCTTCGACGCAATGGTGTCACGGGCTAGGCAGTGCATTCGTGCTAGAGGACACGCGATTCCGAACGAATAAATCTTGCTTGTATTTTGTAAATAATAATACTTCGTTTCATAATAAACAATTTGTCAAGTGTCATTTATTTACTGCTAATAGTGCGTGTTTCAGTTGAGCAAAGCTTGATTAATATTTGATACGGCGTTTTTTGCATATTTTAGACACATCCACAAATATGCTACCGAGTTTGAACATTAATATCTCCGTGAATTTTTAAGTAAAATACAACTGTCATATTTCAAAATCTAAGTTAGTCTTCCATCTATCTAATGAAAGTTATTTCAGTTTAATAGCTTCACTCGTTTAGAAGTTATTATGAATCAAACCGGAGTACTTTTTTTTGGGTCACCCGGTATTAAAGTAAAATACATTATTGCACAATTAACTGCATAGCTTTCCATCTTCATCAAATGTTTAAATATGTTTCTGGATCATGGGTCTGGCATGCCATTTATCTCTTGAATGACAATAAAAAATCTTAAATTTTACTACTGTGTTACAGTCAACAAACAATGTTGATAATTCAATTCAGAGTTGGAAAATATTTTATTTTAGAGCACTTCTCAGTGATGAAAAATGGTTAATTGTCTGTTATCATGCATATGTCACCAGCAAGGATTTTACTACAACTGGTGTTCTTTGTTAGTGCCTGCAAGCAATCATCTTCTATTAGATCTTTTTTTGGTAGGACAAAATGAGAGATTGTACTGCTATCATACAATCGGACATTCCTGTATGATAAAATGCATCATAGAACTGCTAACCCCAAAACAACTACAGTAACCCTAAACCCCACCTACTGGGTTTTCTAACCTCCCACCTAATGGTTTTCTAATACTAACCTTAATACTAATACTAATAAAAGGATCGTCCAGAAGACAATTGCTTGTGGGTGCTGACAAAGAACACCCGGGATGTAGTAAAACCCCACCAGCAAAGGAGTCACTATATTGTAAATAATAAACTTTATCATCAAATTATTGAAATAAATTCTGGCACGTCAGTTAATAGCAAAAATATTTTTTAATGAGATTACCTATGCAAGTATAAAGGTTAATATTTCCAGCACATAATATCGTATTTAAAAATCGTGAATCCCAAGTTGTAATATCTTTTACTTGAGTATATATTATTGCAGTCAGTGACATAGCTACACATTTTACCAGCATTTTGTCCAAATTGTCTTGAATTGCCTTGACTAAAATCTGCACAAATTGTATCACTTGGATAAATTATATACACTTGGATAAATCATATACAGTAGGTCTTGGCCTATTAAAAATACACAGCGGTATAAATAATATAAATATTGGCATTGTATTCCAAATGATACCTTAATATAGTTATAGTTCGAGATAGTTGATATCCTCTTTGGTTTTTGCAATACTATTGCGTGCACCAATTCGAGATTTGTATATCTGCTCAATCGTTACTCCCATTTCAAATGATTCGTGTTTATACAGTAGCTGTGTAGCTGTAGATTGCCTCAACGGGCGAATTATAGTTTGCCTCAACGGGCGAGTTGTAGTTTCCTCAACGGGCGAGTTATATTTTTGCCTCAATGGGCGAACGAGTACAATGGCTTCGTTTAATTTGTGTTGTGTGATACCATACAATAAGTATCTGATCGAACTCTTAATCAGCGCGAACACAATGGCTCCTGTGAGAACAAAACTGTCACAAGTGATGAACTCACACATATTTCGTCACAGATACATATATATAGTCCGCCGCAGACGCAAAAACGTGTTCCAAGTGAGCCCGCAATTTCAAAAGGTAATATTGTTTGTGACGTCAGATTCTCAATGCTACGCCTGAGTTTCAGTCGAGATTACTTGTTTTCTTGTTTTCTTCGAGAAGTATAGATGAAATGTCCAACCTTTCAGACGAAGAATTTGAAAAAACGACCTTGATTTACTTGAAGAATTAGCCATGTGGAGTCTTCGCGTTGAGAATCTGACGTCACTTCGTTACCCTGGTCAGGAACATGAACGATTAATGGCGGGCATAACAACTCCAGATTCGGAGTCACAAAAATAATACTTGCCATCGTCGAATCGCAAAACGGTTTAGACCGAGTAATATTTAGAAGCTCTGCTTTATAAATACGTAAAAATATCGATAGGTAAAAATTTGATCGTAGTACCACTTTAAGACTATATACGGTTAACCTTTCATGTTACTCCATCACCGAATGAATCGAGGTATATAATCGTCATGAAATAACCGCTAAGCCCAAAACAACTTAGATCCTAACCCTAACCCCCCATTTTCCAATTTAAATGCCTAAATTTCCATTTGCAGGTCTGGTGGAAATATCATTACCAGGGCTGCCCATAAACGAGTCCAATTTTATGTACAAAGACTGCAACGCCAATTTGCAGGTAAAAATCCTCATATTAATTCTCCATATTCATTATTCCATATATTGAATGATAGAAGTCAATAGAACTCCACATACTGAACCCAAACGAATTGCAGAAATTCTCAACGATCATTTCTCATCAATTGGTTCAATATTGGTTAACAAATTCAGCTCAGTCACTTATATCATCAAAAAAAACCCAACCTGAAGTACTGTAAGATTTGCTTTCAAGGATGCCGATGAATGTTATGTTGCATCCTAACTAAGTAAACTTAAAGCAAATAAAGCAATTGGTTTAGATAATATTAGTGCAAGGTTACTTAAAGACTCTGCTAGTATTATTTCAACAAGTCTCACTAAAATCTACAACCGCTCGTTAGCTACATCAGTCTTTCCAGCAGTATGGAAACTTGGCAAGGGTTGCTCAAATCTGGAAACCGCTGTGATGCAAATAATTATAGATCAATAACCATCAGATTGCCATCCGTCAGCAAGATACTTGAAAAAGTCGCACACCATCAAACCTACAACTGCCTCCTTTAAGAAAACATTCTAACCCGAAACCGGAATTGCTCTTACGCACTTCACCGACACTATTTTGGAAAATATGGATAAAGGTTCCATCACCGGAGCTGTTTTCCTAGATTTGTCTAAAGCCTTTGACACGGTCAGCCACGATCTTCTGATAGAGAAACTCGGAAACATTGGCTTTTCACAATCAACCATCGAATGGTTTAAGTCGTATCTTTCGAACTGTTTCCAAATCACTTCTGTTTGTCGCGAACATTCATCCAAGAAACCAGTACTGGTCGGAGTTCCACAAGGAAGTATACTGGGACCTTTATTGTTTTTTATTTATATGAAGGACCTTCCGTCTACTCGTGTCCAGAACTGTAATATCTCCCTCTATGCAGACGACACTGTTCTGTTTTGTTCAGCTAAAACCGCTTTTCATTTAGAAGAACAGCTTAACTCTGACCTCCTGACCTTGTCCAAATGGTTTTGCCACAAACCGGTTAACTCTTAACACTTCTAAATGTAAGTTCATGGTGTTTGGAAGTAATGCAAAGTTAGCGAAACTTAAAGACATCAATTTACTCATCATTTTAAGTATCTTGGTGTAACGTTAAGTCAGTCATTATCTTGGTCAAATCATATTGAAATACTTTTTATGAACGCCTTGGCGTCATCGGAAGAGTTAAACACCTCCTATCTCCCGACGTCCGGCTTACTTTAGTAAACTGTCTTGTTATGCCGCTCTTTGACTACGCTAATTTTGTCTGGGATGATAAAAACAACTCTGTCCTCATGGACCATCCTCAAGTCCTTCATAACAAAGCTGCAAGAATTATCCTTGATCTTCATCCACTTTCGTCAGCCACCGAATCACTGAGATCGTTACACTGACAATCCCTATCAGTGCGCAGGCTCTTTCATCGTTGCCTTATAATGCATAAATGTTTAAACAATGACGTTGACTTTGATTTTAATTTCAAATACACTGCTGATATCCACAATTACAACACTCGAAACAAACATAACTTACACTTTAATACAATGAGTCAACAGGAACTGGGGTAAACAGTCTTTCACCTATCAGGGTGCTCAAGACTGGAACACTTTACCAGAAGAACTTCGGAACACTAAACCTTTTTCATTATTTAAACTTAAACTTAAGAAACATTTAAAACTTTAATTTTAGTTTTGTAATTTTTTATTTATAATTTTTCATTTATATTGTACTACCGTATCTGTTATACCGTACCCTTTTGTTATATATCTGTTATATATTTACCTATGCAGCGCTCCACTGAAAATCACTTTTGTTGAAAATTACTAACACAGGTTATATGCAATCAAGTTATTAAAATTAATGTACTAAGAAAGTAACTGTTTTGAAGAATGAGATAAAAGTCCTGTATTGCATGGCCAGTGTATTATCAAATATATAGAATTGTAAATATAGATTACTGCGTGGAATCCTTATTCTTATCCTTTTCTTTATCTTCATCATCCTTGTTTTCATCCTCATTCCTATCTTTATCCTCATCCTGCATCCTCGCCCTTATTCTCATCCTCCCCATCCTAATTCCCATCTTTATTCCCATCATCATCCTTATTCACATCCCCATCGTCATCCTTATCCCCATCATCATCATCCCCATCACCGTTATCCCCATCATCCTTATTTTCCCATCATCCCCATCACCGTTATCCCCATCCCAATCCTCATTATCATCCATATTCACATCCCATCATCCTCGTCATCCTTATCATCCTCATCCTTATCCTCATCTTCACATCATCGTCTTCCTTATCCTCATCCATCATCATCTTTACCCTTATCCTCAACACTTCATCTTTTTTCTCATCATTATTATCTCGATTCATTAACCCTATCCTCATTCCCATAATCTTCATCTCCATCATCCTCATCCCCTCATCCTCATCCCCCCCTCATTCTTTATCTTGAGCTTTATCTTCATATCATCATCCTTATCCCCATCATCTTCCCTATTTCCATCCTCACTTCATCTTTAACCTCATATCATCCTTATCTCCATCATTCTTATCTCCATCATTATCCTCATCCCCATCATTATCATCATCCCTTCATCATTTTTATTCCCTTCATAATTTTTATCCTCATCGCCATGATCATCCTTATCCCCATCTTCATCCCCATAATTTTCATCCTCTTCATCATCCTCATCATCCTTATCCCACCATCATCTTTATCCCCATCATCCCTATCCCCATCCTTATCCCATTATCACCCTCATCCCCATGATCCTTATCCGCATCATCATGCATCCTTATCCGCATCATTCTTATCCGCACCCCTATCCTTATATCCCCATCATTCTTATATCCCCATCCTTATATCCCCATCATAATCCACATCACCATCCTTATCCCCATCGTCATCCTTATAATCTTTATCATCATCCTTATCCTCATCCCCATCCTCATCAAGTCTTTTTTTTGTTATCGTTCACAGCTTCATTAGCAAACATCAGGCAGACATTAGCTGCCCCTAAACACCAGCTTCACGACAAACCTGTTTCTTTAGCTGAACTACGCTCCAATATACACTCAGCGATCGTCGATCAGATCAAAACAGCGTTAGATAATCTGAAGGTAAGTTGTATAGTGTTGAAACAAACAAGTACATATTGGTATATAAGCGTCTTTATTATATGGCTAAGAAAGATGGCGCACGCTGATTGGTTCGTGAGAGGTCCGGAAAAAAGCGTATTGCCCTCCCGGCGCTGTGAGAGGGCAATACGCCTTTTTCCGGACCGGTAGGTTTTGGCGGGAAAATTTCTGAGTTGATTTAGATGAAAATAAAAGAGGATTTGAGTATGTTCGTTGAAAAAGTTCGAACAATAACACGTCCTGGAACATTAGTGCTGCTTTTCTTGAAAGCTGTTTATCTATAAGTGAAGAAAATGAATGCCTAACGACCAGTAACGCGTGTAAACATGAAGCGAAATCAATAAGCTCAGAGGTAAACGGCAACATCTGAAGACAAACACAACGTTAAAAACAGAGAACAAAATGAACCAAAAGCCATATAATAAATGTCTTATTAACCTCGTTTGCTTGGTCTGTACGGTAAAGTATTTGCCTTCGGTTTTTTCGTGCAGACCTCGCTCGCGCCTTCGTCGCTCGGTCTGTACGAAAACCTCAGGCAAATACTTATCACTTATTTACTGAGACCGAGGGAAACAGTGTGTTTTGTGGACCCGAGACCGCCGTTGTTGCCCGAGGCGAAGCCGAGGGCAACAACGGCGGTCGAGGGGCCACAAAACACACTCTTTCCCGAGGTCTCAGTAAATAAGTGTTTTGTTATATAGTATATTAGTGTCAAAGTATGAATAATTCACCGGTTATTGGAGTGAACTTTGAAACCAAAACTAGACCGGTCAATAAATGTTCTGTTATGGACCGGTTGCCTCGTTGCCAGGGCAATGCAGTAAACACGACGTTTTGCGGACCGGCACGTGATACGCTTTTGTCCAATCGGAAAACAGAAAAATTGAACTTTGACACTAACTATATAACAATTTACCTTACAGACCTCGCACTCGGTTAATAAGTCTTTATTATTATATAGCTGAGTTCGTTTTCAGTTTGTACAGGAAAGTATTTTCTCAGGTCAATACTTTACTGTACAGGTAAATAGCCATTAGTATGGGGAATGTCCATATCTTATATGTCACAGATGCTAAGATGTAATACAGATTTTTATTATATGGCTTGGTTCGTGAATGGTGCACAGCTTTTCTGCAATCTAATTGGCTTCCGAGCGGTCTTTAAAAAATTGCGAAAAAATTGAGGAAATGTGAGAAATTTAAAAGCAAAAATGACTTCTTGACATAAAATAAATTTGAACGAAGCGTTTGGGGATGGAAGTGACGAGTTTGACTTGGACTTACAAGTGGATTATTGCAAACACCAACTTTTGTCCTGTTTGCAGAGAAGAGTTCAAACACAGTTCCTGTATTTAATCGTCAATACGTGTTTAGTAATAGACCTCTTTCACAATGGCACCCAAATTAAATATTCTTTTATATTCATTTAAATTAGCCTTTCTGGCCTCGTTCGTGTGTCTGTAATTCCAAAGAATCTTTGCTTTGTAAAGACGCCAGAAAGGCTACTTTGTATGCATATAAAATAATATTTAGACTGGCCGCCATTATGAAAGAGGTCTATACAGCTGCTAACTAAGATGTAATACAGCTGCTAAGATGTCTTCATCTATATCTACATGTTGTCGAGTGAAAGTGCAATCCAAATTAGAAAAATATATATATTATGTGTCATCCATATATAAATTAAGTTACGGCCATCGTTCTCAGAAATGGCCTTGTATGCGGCTGAACATGTTATACAGAGGCCGTGGGTTCAAATCCCGCCAAGGTCAATCACATTTTTTTGCAAACTGTTAGGTGAGTTCGGGCACACATAGTTCAATTAATAATGGCACTCAGAAATCCTCTTCATTTATACCTACATGTTGTCGCTAGAAGGTGCTGATGTGCAGCACATCCAGCCAATGTGGATCACTAAATTTAATGTGTCCTCGATTTAAATAAGAGACTGAGGGAGGGAAATATTTTTAAAAAACCTATTGTTATTGTCATTTTGCCTTTATTCTATATTCATAGTTATTGTAATAATTGTAATTTTTTATATATTTGTCTTCTCCTAGTCTTTTATCGGTCCTGATGTCACCTTTACTGTTCGACCATATTTCCGTGGACCTTTTTGTTCTGATGATATTCGACAAGCTCTAGTGGTAGAACACATTGTTCATATCGTAAGCTCTGCTCAAGTAAGATCTGCGCACAATTTCTCTAAAGCAATTATGCATCTTCAATTGTTATCCTCATCTTTACCCTTATTCTTAATTGTCCCCTATTCTTATCCTCCTCCTTCCTTTATTCTTTTCTTATTCTTATATTGTTATTGTAGCCTTCTCATCTCTATCATAATCGTCGTACTATTCTTATCCTTTTTATTCTCTTCTTTATCCTAATCCTCATTCCTATCCTGATCTTCATTCCCATCTTCAACCTCATCTTTATCCGTATCCTCATCCCATCCTCATTTCCATCCTCACCCCCCAACCTTAATTATCCTCCGATCCTCCTTATCCCCACCCCTTGTCGCCATCCACTTATCCTTATCCCATCATCCTCATCCCCATCATCCTCCCAGTCATCTCATCCTCATGTCGATCTTCATTCATATTCTCGTCCCCATCCTTATCCTCATTCCTGTCCTCCCCATCATACTTATCTGCCAATCCTTACCCTCATCATCCCGATCATCATCCCCATCATCAGGGTAAATACGTACCTAAAATGAACATGTTTTGTGATTGGCTATATGGAACAAAGTGGTTAGGGTTAGGACATTGGT
This sequence comes from Chrysogorgia sp. JL179-B06, assembly GCA_035772405.1. Classification (NCBI taxonomy): domain Eukaryota; kingdom Metazoa; phylum Cnidaria; class Anthozoa; order Scleralcyonacea; family Chrysogorgiidae; genus Chrysogorgia; species Chrysogorgia sp. JL179-B06. Next base: position 934,102 of record JAYKKM010000329.1, read on the forward strand.
TTCTTTGTGGTTGATTCTATTGTTTTATTGTTTTAATCAACCAATCACAAAACTTGATAGTATAGGTAGGTGGCGACCCCATCATCATAATACTTATCCACATCCCTATCTTGCGCATCCTATACTCATCATCCCTATCCTCATACTCCTAATCCCATCATCATCCCCATCTTCCTCATTCTCATCATCATCATCCTCCTCTTCATTTCTTCCTCATCCCCGTCCTCATCCCCATCCTCATCTCCATCCTTATCTCCCGAGCATCCTCCTCATCTCATCCACCTCATCTTCATCCACCTCATCTTCATCCACCTCATCCCCATTTTTCTCATCCCCGTCCTCATCCTCATCTCCATCCTTATCCTCATCCCTATCCGCCTCATCCTCCTTATCCTCCCGAGCATCCTCATCTCATCCACCTCATCTTCATCCACTTCATCCACCTCATCCTCATCCCCATCCTCGTTATCCTCATCCCCATCCTCATTATCCCAATCCTCATCCCATCACCATCATCCCCATCGTTGTCATCGTCGACGCAGTCTTTCCTTTCGTAAACGGTCTTTGCCATCCTAAACAATGATCCCAACCCTCCTGAATCCTAACCCGGAATTTCTTACTAATATATACGGAAGAACTGTGTCAAGCTGTGGCAGTGTTGAGAAAAATTCTGGGGGTTAGGATTTAGGGGGGTTTTGGAGTCATTGTTTAGTATGGTAAATACCGTTTACGAAAGGGAAGCCTGCATTGTCGACGTCATCGTCGCCGCATCTCCATCTGTATCCTCATTATCATCCTCATCTGATGATGATAAAGATAAGTCACGGAAGAATACAAAGTTAAGGATGATTCCTTAACTTTGTATTCTTACGTGACTTACTTATCTTTATTCAGATGTATATAGGCAGGTTATAATTGTCAGCTTGTTCAGTTATTGTCATGCATTTTCTTGCAGGAGTTTTGTGACAGTGCCAGGGAGAAGACAACTCATGCACCGCCGTCTCTTATCTTGCTCTTGTCTCGACTGTGTTTAGATTTTCATGAATCCACTATTGACTATCTGGCAAGTATTATTAACACTGTTATGTATGTGTACAATAATATCGTTTTATCTCTCCTATTTCTATATTATCTTTTTAGTCGAATTATCAGTGGTGATTTTTCTTCCATGAAGTTTTATGAAGAGTTTAGACTAACCATTGCTATATGACTAAAGTCCAATTTGGTATTTGTCCTGCCGCATTTAAAGTGCATTATATGAAACGAAAATAGTGTTTGTCTTATTTGAAAGAACTCTTGAAATGATAAATGGTGGTATTTACAACTGGTACATATCTCTCTTCGTTCTTGAGATTTTTCAATTTAATAAAGTTAGGTTGCTGGGGTTGCTTACATGGAGAAATTTTAGCCCGGGCTGAGATTTTAGCCCGGCTACTGAGGTATGGTAAATTACGGAGTATGGAAAGTACATTTAAATAGCTTTGTTTTATACCATATTTGTTACCGCTTGGCCGCTTTCTATTCTCCCTCTTTATCATAGCTCAGTAGCCGGGCTGAAATCTGAGCCCGGGCTGAAATTTCTCCATGTAAGCACCCCCTAAGTTAGTGAAGTTAAAGGTTTTGCTGTGCAAGCTGTGTCAAGTTTTCTGAACCTTTACAACTTTACTTACATTAAGCTGTAACAACCTAACTTTACTAACAACATTTGACTGGAAGTCACAACACGACTTGTAATACCGTAATACCCCTCAAAGCAGGGGAAATTTATAATTTTCCCCTCATTAGTAGGCATGAGCGAACATGCATTGGTTGGCAGTTCGCGATGAATTTCAAACAATACAAATTATATTTCGTCGGTAAACACAGGGCTTGAAATAACGGCCGGACAGGCGCCGGTCTTCACGTTGTCCGGTCAAACATGTTTTTGCTCGGACACGACCCGTTTTTGGCCGCTCAAATATATTGCCATAAACGAACCCTTGTAATAGTCACTTTTATTTATTCATCTATTTAAACTTATTTAAAAACGGTAGTCCTTTCAAGGGGTGGTTTGTGTATATACACAAAATCTCTGCTAAATTTATTTACATATTATTACAATTTGTAAAATTAACAATAAAAACTAATATTGAATATACGTATTAAGGTAGCAATAGTGGAAAAAATTACAAATATGAAGGAAAAAAAATTTTCCATTTTTGAATCTGAGAAATCGTTTTCTGTAAGTGAAAAAAAAATGGAGTTGGAAAAATTGAGTTTTAAAACACGATTGGACGAGGTCTAATTGGATGATAAGAAGGCGGGACAATTGATCAAAGCCTTTCAGGTGCTTTTTCTCAATTCAATTCTGCACCAAAGTTTGCGTTTTTCTCCCGGTAAAACTTCGCCGCGTTTTAATAGTTTTCGTTGAAATTTTTGTCAGTTGTTGAAAACATACCCTTCAACGAAAACGTATCGGCGATTTTTGATACGTTGCGTGTTTTCGTTTTTATCGCGTTTTGAATTTAAAAGATATGAAATATGTTGTGACTCCCATGAAAATCATTATTAAAAATTGAACGAAACAGAATTTCAAAAATCGTCGACACGTTTTTGCTGGTCATTTATCGGAGGTTACAACGGTATAAACTGGAAAACCATAAATTAAATTCCAAAGGACTTTAACCAGACGAATCCAACACACTTATTTTTTCTTTCAGTAAATAAATCAATTGAAAAATTCACCCCCAATAAAATTAGGTTTTAACACTGTTTTCTATGATCAATTTGCATTAAATTGATGTATAACAAGTTGTTATCGCATTAGTAGGGGCGCGATGCAAGGTTTTTTACGACGCGATGCCGGATAACCCAACTGCTACCTTAAGAAGTGTAGGTTACTTACATCGAAATTACCATAATGTTTCTCTCCAAGTTAGAGTAATAATATTAATTAGAGTGTTGAAGGAAGGAGTGGAGAGTTGATGATACTTATGGACAATTTCAATAGGAAGATTATTCCGCGATACAGCTCCACGGTACAAAAAGCTCTCCGTGTTGCATGATGCTTAAATATAAGACAAGTTACATACACCAGTAAAATCCTTCGACAAAAAACAACTCAATCTAAGTCACGTCACACGAATTGACCGGACAACATGACCGGCAATCCAAGGATTTGTTCGGTCAATACTCAATTCTGACCGGACAACGTCTGTTGACCGGCCGTTATTTCAACTTTCAAGCCCTGTAAACATGGCAATAATAAGGCAATAACATGACATGAGGGAACTTGGTGATTAAAGGAGTAGTGTCGCAAGCTGCGCATGCGTCAAGTCTTCGACAAAACTTGAAAAATTCAGCCTGAATTTTTCAAGTTTGTAATTTGAAATTCAAAATGGAGTCAATGCCGGCAAAGCGCATGGTGGAAAACGCGAGAACTCTGGGCGAAATAAAAAGTTTCTGGGACATGAACAAGCGAAAAAAAAGCGTGGAACAGCTGTCACAAAAGGACATATTTGATCAAAACTATATTCCAGTCATGGATAGAAGCGAAAAAATTAGCTGGATATTCGCCGAAGGCAGCCGAATGCATAAATAAATAAATAATAAACTTACGCATGCGCATCTCATGACACTGCCCCTTTAAATGTCTCTCGGTTTCGGGCACATTTAACCACTAATTTCCATAATATCATGGTGTTACTTATAATAATTAACCTAATTGCCCTGTCACATAAGCTTATTACTCGGGCTTTAGCCGAGTTTAGGTTCCAGTGTTATTAGTTTTTTTGGTCGTATTTTTTTGGTCGATTTATGGACCCAACAGGCTTTGCGAAACTGAGGCACTGCCTGCAGGTCTCAATCCTTGTACGCGCACTGAGGCATGTGACTAAAAGCGAAGTGTTTTTTGCTAGCGCGCGATTGCTTGGAAGTGTTCTAAGTTATGTGGCTTCGAAGTTTCTTGTTGCATCATAGATCCCGACAACTTTTTCGTGACTATAAAGCGAAGTGTTTTTGCCAGCGATTGCTTGGAAGTTTTCGAAGTTATGTGGCTGGGAAGTATCTTGTTGCATCATAGATCCCAACAGCTTTTTCGTCACAGCCAAGTACAAACTCGAAATCAATCTCTCAAACAAGCTACAATTTCCACGATAATCGAAGAAAAAGAAGCACGAAGACGTTGTCGTTGATGAAGCCGACTTGATAGGTTATATGAATGCTGTATTGAAATCAGACGGTAATTGAAATACGTTAAATGTATTGAGATGACTGTAATATTTGTCATTCGTTTTATTTTTGCTTGTATTGTTTATTGTGTTGTTGCAAATATCATGCAAAATAAAGTCGATGTGATCATTAACCGTTATGCGATTCAACAGTTTATAGTTTGTAGTTATTTAGTATAACTGTCCATGCACAGTCACAGGTTTTGCCTAATAAATCATCAAACAACTCTGTTTCAGTATTTCACAATGCAAAAAGTTCCCAGTTATCTTTAGAAGTTTATATTGCTGATAATGACTCAAAGTCAGATACTCTTGTTTTCATTATAATTTCATCAAATCTTAATCTATATAATATATTGGCTTGGTAAATGAATGTATATATATACATTTTATTAGTTGTCTATTCACACATTTTGTAAATATTTAGACACATATCTTTGGTTTTGATTGAACTGTCGTCATTGTTGAGTTGGCAAAATGAATTAAATACACGGTTGACCTATAGCTATGTATCGACTGTTCATATCGAATGCAGATGCTTAATACAAATGAACATCTCGTATCTGACACCCAGACCAAATCCAATCCAGATCAACTCCGGCCAATCGATGAAGTGTTTGTTATTGTTCGCTGGTTTTCCAGTGACATCTTGTGCAGCCATGTATTTTCATTGTCCCTCACCCAACACAAATTGTTGTTGTTTGCCAACTGCATGTTAGTTGATCTGCACAGCCAGACACATAATTGTACACACCTTTAAAAGTGATTTTTGTCCTTGATTACATGGAGGCAACCTGGCTCGGTATCTGAGTTTTCTCAGTAACCATGTCATCACAGTAATTTGTCAATTATCCAATACTAATTTGGGACCATGGTAATTATTTATAGGGTTTACTGGGTTGGAGAGAGAGAGAGAGCTATTAATTCAAATATTTTCTCGACCCACTATCCGGGAATAAAATTTTTGAAGCCTGTCCAAACAAGCATAATTGGTGAATTTAATAAGGTTGATCCTTGTGAGATCATGGGCACATCCGATGAAATATGGAAATGCATGTTGTTTTGAAAGTTGCATGACTGGTGCATTTCCACACTGATGAGACCTTTTCAGAACTTTTAAAATGCTGTTTCACACATGAACAGAAATAATGTAAGAAGAAAATTTATGGTTTTGTTTTTTCTGTCTCACTAAAAACACAAACACTTTGTTTTTATGTGTGCTTGTGCTCATCTTATTGTGTTTTACACTTTTTTATTATACACTTTTTAATTATTGTGTGTTACACTTGATGAACAAAAAATGTCATAGCCCGTAGAAATGAGGGCAAAATATTTCATGACCCAGGGTCAATTTTACCCAACCCAGTATATCGATCCATAAATAATGACCGGTCCCTAAATGAGGTGAGCATGCTCAAATTATAAATGCACTAAAATTATAAATATGTTTCTGGTTCAAAATGTTGGTTTTGGGAAGAAATAATGTTTCTTCAAGCTGTTTAGCTTGTTACACCATAGTCTTCAATATGCCAAAGAGTTAAAGTATAGCCTGCCCTAGCTTGCACAGGCTAGCCTAAAGTAGCCTGAGTTAACGCGTAGCGGGCGTCTTGTTAAAGAAGGTTTGCCCCCATTTATTTGGTTTAGAATAAAAGCACTCCTAAAATTAGGAAGGATGTTCTTTTAATGTTTTTGTTCTTAAGTTTTCCAGTTTTTGTAATATGCAAATAAGGCGTATGATGACGTAAGATAAGGAAAGCAGAATTGTCGAAGATCTATTTTCGAGTATATCTTCAAAACCATTCATCAAACTTTCTTCAAACTTTGTAAATCCACCAAAGTTGTACATTGGTTATTAGCAATTAACAGGGTAAAGAGTAGCAAGTCACTAGGATTATATTTTGATGAAACTCTGAGTTGGTCTTTTCAAATTAAGAAATAGAAAACATTTTCCGTGTTTCCATAGAGTTATAGAAACACGAGTGGAAGTTTAGGAGAACGAGAAATGGCAGTGGGAACACGAGCCCACAGGGCGAGTGTTTCCACGCTATTTCGAGTTCTCCCAAACTTTCACGAGTGTTTCTATAACGTATGGGAACGCGGAAAGATGTTTTCTATTTCTTTTATAAAATAACACTGAGGAAATAAGTAATAAGACTCTTTTATTAAAATGATGAAAATATACATTCTCCTTACTCACGCTCGACAGTGTCGTCGTCTGCTCAAATGAACATAAACGCTCTCAACTGTGAAGAAAAGCATCCAATCTTCTCGTTTCTTCTTGTTGGTTGTCACAGAACATATTTATCGACATTTTAGCTGTTTGTGAGGAAAGGTTCGTCTTACAGTCCATTTTATAAAAATGACGGGGAAAATCCATGTTTTCTATCGAGTTTTAGTAGAAATTGACAGGTGACTATACAGTTTCTCGTGCCGTGATTGGTCGAGATGGACGGCCTATTTTGTGATAGTCACCTCGCGCGAGGTGACTATAACATTTTCAGCGATTTAAAAATGGCGGCTTCTCGATTTTATCGATATTACGTACGAAAAAGTGAATACAATTAAAGAAAATGCTATTCAAAAACAAACTAAAGAAGCAACCAAATATAGAGTTAAACGATTTCGAGGTAAGATATAAGAATTTCCCAAATTTCATAGCTAAACTCTTGGTGGTGGTGTCAACGTTACGGCATGTCGGCGACACGATAAAAACAACAATAAATTTTGTGAAAAAATCTTTATTTAACAGAATAGTTTGAACAACAAACATTTCAGACAACATTTGAAAGCTTATTAGCATGATTGTTGAAGAGATGAACAAATGCTTTTCGATATTTTACGACTCTGCCCGAAAAAAACCCGGCAGTTTTTACAAAAAAGAAGTTTGTTGTCAATCCGAGCTGCAGTCTTGACCGTCATCCTCGGCTCCGTACAACAAACAAATGTCAATCTGTGACAGTATTACTTATTCATTTCAGTGAGGCTAATAAAATACTAAGTTTCTACCTCGAGCTGCTCGTCAGTGAAGGAAAAATAGCGGTGGAAAGGAGGGATCTTTGGATAGCTTGGCATAATGCAAAGTGTTATCCAATTGACTAAACATTTTGGTTTGGTAGTCCCCGTGATCTACCACCACAAAACGAGATCCCTTATCTTGAATTCTAATAACTCTATCGTTTAATTTAAGATTCCTAATAGCCTCTCTTTCCGCCTTAGTAAGATTATCCTTAGGTTGCCTGATATGTTCAGGATTTAATATATATTTTCTGATGTTTGCTAAGAATAGTTAATAATTGGTTTATTCTGGTGAAAGTCTTAATGTTCTTGATCTTACCTTGCACCTCCGGGATGGTTATATTGTCACTGACATCTATGCCAAACTTACAGTACAGATAGCCATTTACACTTACCGTTTTCTAGTTCACACCCTTACCATTGTAAGAGAGCAATTCCATATGGAGTTACTCTGAGAGTTAAACGGAATTGTTCTACGGAAGAGTTTTTAGAGAAGGCGTGCGACGAATATAAATCGTATCTTAAACAGCAAAACTACGATAATGTCTTAGTGGATAGAAAATTTGATAAGGCAATGCATAAGGATAGAGCCGACATTTTGAAACCCATGAAGTCCAGAAAACGGACCTATCCTTTAGTTTTAGATTATAACCCTAGGCTCCCTGACATTGGTGTAATCATTAAGAAGAATATGCACTTGATAGAATCTTCTCCGTTACTTAAAGACATTTCCCCACCTAAATCCATCATTCCGGCTTATAGGAGAACTAAAAATTTGAAAGATATTTTGGCACCTTCTAAGTTTAAGAATAATATTAATTGTGGCGATGTTTCCCCAGATGAAAAGGGTTGTTTTAAATGTAAGAAGAAATGTGACCTATATGTAAAAATTATTTTAGGCCGACAGATTTACTATAGTTATGCCACAGGTCGTTTTTATAAGATTAAGCAGTCGCTCTATTGTACTTCGACTTGTGTGGTCTATCTCATTTCTTGTAGGAAATGTAAATTGCAATATGTGGGTTCTACCTCTAATCAATTTAAGGTTAGATTTCGTAATCATAAACCTGCCATGATTACGGGTAAGAATACATGTGAGATAGCTACCCATTTTAGCAAGACCTCTCATGTCCTGGGGGATTTTGATTTTGTTGTTATTGAAAAGATTGTCAATACTTCTAGTTTGAATGTAGAGAAAATTTTACTAGATAGGGAGGCGTATTGGACTGCACAATTATGTACTTTACAATCTAAGAGACGAATTAATTACTGTCAAGGACAAGCATGACTTATTTTTACTTTGTATTATGTTAATTTATGTATACTTTTAGCATATATAGCACCACTTTGTATTAGTTTTTTCAAAATCTTTTTAACTTAAGAAGGACGAATGTTCAAAACGTATTAAAACATTTTTTATGGACCGATTTTTTATTTACATTTCTCTTGTTGTTTTTTTCAGTTGTCCTTGACTGATCAGCAGTTTCCTGTAGACGAAAAACTGAGCAAAGGTTGTGTTGTGACGTCAGTAACAGAACTGAGCAACAATGCTAAGGAAGTGTCGCAGGTATATACATCATATATATATATATACATTATATATATATATATATATATATACATTATATATATATATATATATATTTAGGAGTTGCCTGGAGTTGCCTGATGATATATATATATATATATATATATATATATATATATATATATAGAAAGGATTTATGGTGAAGGAAAATTTCGAGTGTTGGAATACATACATTTTAAGACCAAACCGGGACCAGTTGCGAAAAATGCAACTTAGCGGCCTTCCGGTAGGAATTGAACCCGCGACCCTGCGATTGCTAGTGCAGTGCTCTGACCACTGAGCTACGGAAGCCGTTGCCGAGAGCCTAGTCACGAGTTCTGTATATATGGTGGTAATGCCGGGATAAGATTCTGGGTATATTATAGGTAATATTTGGCATTTCACTCGATCAAACTACATACCTAATGTATAAACATATACATTTATATATATATATATATATATATATATATATATATATATATATATATATATATATATATAATCACGTGACTTATACACGCATTTTCATTGGTTCTTGCACATGATCTATTAAAGGACAAATACATGGATGGCGTCAAATTAGGTCAGCAGTTGTGTTTTCTTTTTTCATGCCCCAACAGCTTTGATAAACCTTTAGGGTTGTTTTTGATCGTATAAAGAAGCTTCAAATAGCTTCAAATTATTAAATCATATATATATATATATATATATATATATATATATATATATATATATATATATATATATATATATATATATATATATATATATATATATAATATATATATATATATATATATGTAAACGCGAGGTATACGTCACACACGACCAACCGAAGCGTAAATTAGCTAGCAAGCGGGATCCATATTGATGGCTTCTGGCCATGGTTTTCCATGCGTGTGACGTTACAAGCAGGGTAAAGCGAAAATAAAGAGGGGCTGGATTTTTCAAGAACTCAACAACACTGTCCCACGACTTTTGGCCATGATTGTAGCTTGTGACGTCACCAACTTCCCAGTTTATTAAGCAAAGTATTACAACGAGATGGAGATTTTCTTTGGTCAAAATTAGTGCTGTTGTTTGTACAAGAGTAGTTTTGTTTACTTGGATTACCTTCATAATGCCTATTTGTTAATAAAAAACCCCAAAATTTGAAATTATTTTTGTTGGTTGCAAGCGGTTACTCTTGGGGGGCGCGGTTACTTTGAGGTTGTTCGGAGGTATTCGGTTGCCAGACAATCGGTTGCTAAGGACAGATCATTTAGCGCCCAATATACTTGTGAGTGGACAAGAAAAGGTATAACCAAGATATTTTATGTGTGAAATATGTAGGTAAAATTCTTTCGTCTGGTGACGAAATTTGATGACGTCACATGACGTCATCGACAAAAACTATAATTTTGGTCATTTTTACATTATATTACATTTATGAGTGTCATGTAAACCTAAATTATTACCTAGAAAAAAGTATGTATGGATTTGTTTATAAATTAAATAAAAATGAAGTTATCAATATTTTGTTGTGTTTATTCACCTTTAAAATTCGATACCCCGGCTTCCTTAGCAACGGATTTAAGGTCTGCTAATCTAAATACATCCAAACACGTGAAAGGCGGCTACTATACTTTTTGGTTTTTCGTAGTAATTGTTAAAAAGGCGGTTATTTTCGAAGTGGCGGTTACTTTCGTAGTAATTGTTACTCTATATCAGTAATGCAGCTTGGCTGTGTTTTATATATAGGATTTGAACTTGACGATTGTCCATGTATCGTCAGAAATTATTTTTCATTTTTGTAGCATCTTATAAACCATTTTGTCAGAGTTCAAGGCCTCACTGTATCACAGGTAAAAACTACACATATGTTTAAAAATAGAATGCAATCCGCAATTTCTTGTAAGTTCGTATAACACTTGACTTTGTGCTATTATTTCTGTAGATGATTCGTAAAAGTGTGGAGACTCGAGACTGGTTGAGTACTATCGAACCTCGTAATGTTCGTGCGGTAATGAAACGTGTGGTTGAAGACATCACTGCTATAGATACGGACGTTGGTTTGCTGTATGAAGAAGGATCAAGAAAAGCACATAGTTCCGGTAAAGATTGTGTAGTTTCACCAATTACCTTATGTCGCTTGGTAGTTTTCCAACCTTTTTTGACATAGAAGAAATAACTTTTGCACTCTTGTTCAAGGTGATTGTGAGAGTGATGGTGAGTAGTGGTGATGAGTGGTGGTGGTGATGATGTGGTGGTGATGTGGTGATAATGATGGAGTGATGGCGATGAGTGATGGTGAGTGGTGGTGATGGCATGCTGATTGTGATGATGATTGTGTCGATGGAGGTGGTGGTGATGATGATGCTGGTGATGGCGGTGGTGATAGTGGTTGTGATAATGATGGTGAGTAGTGGTGATGAGTGGTACTGGTGAGGGGGTGATGGTGAAGAGAGATGGTGATGGCGTGCTGATTGTGATGATGATTGTGTCGATGGTGGTGATGATAGTGATTATGTGGTCTTGGTGTGGTGATGATGATGCTGGTGAAGATGGTAATGGCGGTGGTGATAATAATGGTGGTGGTGTGATTAATAATAATGTTGTGGTGGTGATAATGGTGATGATAATGGTGATGATAACAGTGAGAGCGATGGCGATAACTGTAGTTGGCCTAAGTTTAATAATCGAATCGTCCATGTCAACGCTGTTTACATTTATTTTTGAAAGACTCCAGTAAATGGACTTACAATCAACAAAGAGGTCAACAAAGATCTCAGTGGAGCTTTACACCCAGGTTTGTGTCAACGGAAAACCGTTTTTATAATAAACTATTCATTTCCTTCGATCGATAATCCAAAAAGTGGGCGTATTCCTATGGAGCTCCGTAACAAAACAGCCTCCAGAGGTTATGGGTGGAGTGGAGGTTATGGGGGGACCCCTGCCCCCTCCAGCGACCTCGCTGGCTTTATATTATTTACAATTTTTGGTCGTGGACTTTTCAGGAGAAGTGCTTATTGGGAATTTCAATGTGATTTCATTAGGGAGGACTATATCTAAGCTTCAAACTTGAAGGTTCTACTCTCTAGTTGATGCTGGCAGGGCGATAGCGGAGTGTAATGAGGGTATGCGACGATGGATGATCTGAGATGGACTATTGATTAATGATGATAGACTGAGTTTTTATTAATTGGAACACGACAACAACTGTAAATTTGATCTATTTCACATTACTGTGGGAAATAATACAGGGTTAATAATGCTTGGCGATCGTCAAGCTCAAATCCTCAGAAAATGTTCCTGAGTTCCAGACCTGTACTCTCGGTAGTTCAATGGTTAGAGCGTCTCACAAGCAATGACCACATACCTCGACGGGACGGTCGCCGGCTGAACTATTTTTTAAAGAGACCTGTCCGCAACTTATTTATACTTTTAAAGTCAAATTTGTCTAAAAGTGTAGAGAAACAACAAGAAGCCCAAATGAAGTAACTGTTATCACTTTGTGTTATGTTTTAGTTTAAACAATCTTTTAAAACTAGTAAAAAATGGCTAGGGTTTCGTATAAATTCATTGACATGTTTTTAGCTACAGCCATTACTTTCTTACTTTTGTGATTTACGAACCGAGAATCTACTCTATTCGCTGTCACATGGTTGTACTCTGTATATATCGGTACATCCCAGAATGCTTGCGCATCCTCAGATTCGTAAATCGGGCCCGGAACTTTTCGGGAGTACCACGGTGGAACTGTACTCGCTAGCTTCATCACCTTCAGCATCTCGAAGAAGAGGATTTTTAAGGCTGCATTGTGTCTTGAGAGGTACTTGTTTTGTGCCAGTGCTGAACACCCTGCTCATGACGTCATCAGTCTGGCTTGTCTTCGTTTTATGTGATGTATACAACTTCGTTGGAGTTAACTGTTCGTAGAGCTCCATCATCCCAGCTATGGTGTGCGAGGGTGCATGTTTCCACTCCTTCAGTCATGCAAAGCATCCTGTTTGGTTCAGTTTTTCATCATCCCATCTGGATTTTAGAAATTATATTATTATTTATTATTTTTAGAATTTAAAATTATATTATTTTTAGAAATTATATTATTATTATTATTATTAATTACTATTTCTATTGGTTTTTCTTTAGTACGGGATTCGACCAAAGTCTGATGAGCAATATCCAGAAGCTTTTCTCAGAAAAGATTGAGATTTTCAGCGCTGTAGAGTTTTCCAAAGTTTCAATTTTAACTGGAATAATAAAAATCACACTTAAGGTAGGCTTAATCAGACCCGTTATTTTCCTTTTACATATTGAGCTTTGCCGGGGGTTTGCTTTAGTTGTTCAAAAAAAATGTGAACAACTCATGCTCTGTAATAGTATTATATTAATTTATTATGTGGCTAGGGCTATCTCCAGTAGAATTACTCAATGTGATTGTGGTCTCGTGGTTACCACACATGTCTATGAGCTGGGGACCCGGGTTCAATCCTTGGTCGGATCACCACTCAGGGTTTTAAAATAATTGAGAAGGTACTGCCTTTGCAACAACACTAGTAAATGGTAATACTTTCGGGTCTTCTCGGGAAAACGACCTTAAATCGTAGGCCCTCGGAATCCCTATCAGTTGGGTTTTCCGTTCACCTACGAGTGATAAACTGAATAGTCGAGCGCTTAAAACATGACGACTTCTGGCTCGGATAAATAGGGCAACCTTATCCTACGTGCTCGGCTCTAAATAAATCACACTCGCACTCATCCGGATTTTGAGGTAGTGCCCCTCATGATATAATATAAATCTATATGAATAAAATGAATAATAGTAATGTAATTATAAGCAATATCATGGCACGAGGATCATCATCATCGTCATCATTATCATCATTATCATTATCATTATCATCATTATCATGGATTAGAAAATTCTATGTATTTTTATTTATCGACCGAATGGTTTTTACCACGATTGTAGTCAAAACGTTGAATTCTCAATAAATATGTTTACGTTATTCGGAGTTACCGTTATTGTGTATTTTAAGTAAGTTGAGTAGGGTGGTCGGCTGGAGGCGACCCGTAGGCTCCTCGTTCTCTAGCTGCTACGCGAAGGTGGTAACCTAGTTAGTGTATCAGGTACGGTGCTTGACTCTTTGGAAAGACAAGCAGCGTTCACTCACTGACTACTAAACTACGGGCTCGGTTTTCTCTAATATTTGGTAATATATGTAGCGTACGCTATATTCTTTCTTTGCAGACATTACTGGAATGTGTAAGACTTCGCATATTTGGTAAATTCGGCTTGCAACAGATCCAAGTAGACACTCATTATCTTCAGCTATACCTGTGGAGATTTGTTACTGATGAAAAGTAAGAAATATTTTCTTTACTATACAATAAAAAGTTAAAGTACCGTAACCCCAAAATGATTTCTTTACCAAGGTCACGATAAAGGTCAAAGTGTCATTTTTGAAAAACGCTCTTGTAGCGTCGCAAAGTTACAAACACGTACTACACATAATTTTAAAGGTTTTGAATTGAATTGAATTGAATTGAATTGAATTAAAGGGGCTGTCACGATTTGCCTGGTTACTCAGCCATCAGTAATTTCAGCCTCTTGTTCAAGATAGTATACGGCAATCGTGGCCTTCCAGCTCCTTCTCGTTTCCCACCACGATTAGACATTAAATTGTCATTACCCTTTACTTATAACTCGTCCAAAAATAACCCACCGACATGAAAATAACAAATACTAATCGAATAAATCGTTTAGCTTTCGCTTCGCTTTGATTTTGGATTCCGAATCAAAAAGTACGCTTAGCTGAGTAACCAGGCATATCGTGACATAGCCCCTTTAAGTAAATATTGTATCCGTTATGATAATTATAAGTAATACCATGACATGAGGGAAATTAGTGATTTAATCTTCATATATATGTAGAGCTCACTGCTCTGGTCTTACCTAAACCATAACCGCATGGGTACGAGGTACCTCCGCTGCAACATTGACTTCAATAAGCCCACCACTATTTTTGCAATTTTGCACAATCACAAATGCCTTGGATTTCAAGGCAGCACTTCCCTTGCCATAGTAACTTCTAGTATTATACCTCAACTATAAATTGTCCAATCAAAGACCTAGATTTGTACCACGTGTCCAGTCAATTTAAACTCGAATTCCCCGCTTTAACCTCGAATTCCCGCTGATGACGTCACCCGCGGGTAATTCGAGTTCGAATACCCCGCTCGTACCCAGTACTCGCGCATAAACCAAGACGAGCCTGTAAACAATGGAGGAACAACAAGACGTTTCTAGACGTTTCAAGACAGCATTCAAAATTGTTTCGGTATAATATATCATTTATAGACCCTCGCCGCTTGGGCAATTCGTCGAAATATTACCTCTCGGGGTGATATATCCCTCGGGGTAATATTTCGTCGAATTCCCCTCGCTCCGGGTCTATAAATGATAAAAATATCCCCGAAAGCCGAGGGATGATTTATGGAAGTCCCGAGGGCGAAGCATGAGGGACTTTCACAAATCCTCCCGAGGCTTGAACTTAATTTCCCGAATGACCATGTTTACCGACGAAATATAATTTATATTGTTTTAAATTCATTGCATGCTAATGAGGGAAAAATTAGAAATTGTCACTGTTAGACGGAAATTAGCGATTAAATTCCCGGAGAGAACAAAACACGTGATGGGGCGCGCGAGATGGGCTTTTTTAGAAAAATATAAGTAGTTCAACCTGTTCTATGAAAATTAATGCTAATTTATATTAACATAATGTGTCTTGTTCGGGAAATTTTAAAGCATTGGTAAAACCGGTTTATTGGGCTTTCAGAAAATGTATAGCTTTCGCAACAGTTATGGTTATTTCCAGAGATATTAATAGAACAAAGAGGTGGTTCAATTTTGGATGTTTTTCAGCCTGTCAGGAAAGAGTTAAAGGGCATTGGTAACAAAAATTATAATTACAAATTTTTGACTCTCTCATTAACAAACAGGCTTAAGCACAGCACTAATTTGGCATGTCATCCGCCATCTTGTTGTAATACTTTACCCGATTAACTGGGATGTTGGTGACGTCACAAGCAGGCTAAACTTGATGAAACTACTCTGTGGGTGTCCGAGTTTCCGCGGAATGCTTTTTAATATGTCGTTGGGAAGACATTCACAAAACTCAACTTATAGAATTTTCGCTTTACCCAGCTTGTGACATACATCTGAAATACATCCAAGATGGCTGCCAATGATTCAGCTCAGCATCTTTGAAAGTGCAATTAATTTGTTTTATATATTTGGACCTAAATCTCACACCACATTTTATTTTCTTATCATTGGTTTGCCTTTCGGCAACTTTTGTTATTTCTTGCCCATACCTCCTTTTTTTTGTCGAGTTTTGTTTTTGAAAAGGGGAAATGCCGTGCTGTGTTGGTTTTGGGTGTGTGAACATGAGAAAAACGACCTCCAATGAACGTATACAATCGTTCGTCTTTTAAATTGTGCCTTTGAAACGAAATTTTATTTTCAGTTTTTCGTTGTTAGGCGTGTTTAGAACACACCTTGCTATTTTCTAAAAAAATATTAAGACGTTTTTAAGCCTCAAAATCGATCAATTTAATAAAAAATCTGTCAGAGACTGGGTCCGAATTTTGTTCGAAGGTGTATCGATGACGTCAAGGTTTTAGAGAGCGAAAGAGAGCGCAGTGAGTTTAGCAAAATGACAAGCGACGCAACGACAGCAACGCAATATCCGTACTAATTTCTGCCATCTTGACGTCACATCAACGTAGTAAGTCACGTGGTATTTAGCCGTGCGTGGAAGTAACCACTTTTTGCCTGAAATGTTCGTTCTTTTATAGCCTATATTTCAGTGGTAACGTTTTAAATAATTTTTCTGTTCAAAATGTTTCTGTTCTAAATGCATACAGTGGAACCCCTATTAAACGGCCACCCATTAAGTGGCCACCTCCTATTAAGCGGCCAGTTATCAAAGTCCCAAAGTTATTGTCAGTATAATACTGTAAATGCAACCCCTATTAAGCAGCCATCCCTTTTAAGCGGCCACGGCCACCGTTCGGCTGTCTGGGTGAAGGTTCTGCTATTGTTTTTACCCCTATTAAGCGGCCACCAAAAATTTAATGTTTTTATAAAAGAATATGAAACAGTTTGGCGTTGAAGAAACGTGATGATAGTCAGACATAAAATGCAACAAAAAACTGATAAAACATCCGTATTACCAGCTATGTGTTGAGTCAAATCCTTCTTTTTCAAGCTTTGATGCTAACCACTTCATCTCCCGTGAAGTGGTATTCACATGGAACTTCCAAACCATAGTTGCGTTTATGCGTTTACCCTCAACTTAACTTGTATCACCATATTTTGTTGAGAGGAATTCTATGATTCTTGAAACAACTAGTGTTTTCGCAACAATTTATATCAGTGTTAGTAGTTTCAATAATGCATGGTACATTTATAAACAACATTTTTTATATAATATGTACATTGTGTGCAACAGTTGTCATAAGCCAGCCATCAAGCATGATCTTTTTGAAATAAAATTACATTTCTCATTCCACGCCATGTTAATTTTGACAAATTCGTTTTAAGCGACCGACCCCTATTAAGCGACCAACCCGGCGTTCCACTGTATATTGAACATTTAAAAGCTGCAAAAATATTTTTCGTTTCATACACACTTTAAGTACTTGCAGCCTTTCGGCTATCCCGTTGTGTTTTGAACCCGATCATAAAACACTGCTGCTCGCTATTAAACATTACTAAACACACTCATTATAAGCATGGATTTATTTCGTCTTGAATTATTAATGTTTTTAAAATCCTGATTTTATGCGCGATTTGAAATGATTTTTTAAAACTCTTTTTTGCTTATGTTTTTTTAGACTTGTCCATGTCATGTTGGATGAAGTAGTCAACAGTACTGTTCATCGATGTGTTGAACCAGAAATGATGGAAACAAGCGTAAGTCTTTTATAAAATAGCAAGTGTCTCACGATTGATACAAAATGAAAATTACATCTGTGTCTGTTTAAATAATAGAATACGAATTACCCGCTTCTCTATAACATGTTATAAAATAATGTTTACTCTACGCACGCTGTGATTGGTCAGGTTGCCACGGAGGTTGCTACGGAGATCGAAATAACGTAACGAAAAATGCATATGTACTTCGAAGCACTGTATGTGTTATATAAACAATCACCAAAGTCCTGGTGACTAGGTTCTCTACCGTATCTGAAATAGCCTCCACCGTGCGAAAAATGCATATATACTTCTAGTACGTATTCCATATAAGGAAGTGGCCTACGAGCAAATACAAGGCATTGCCGAGCAAATACATGGCACTCGTACCAGCCCTCTGGATGTGGGATTGTTAACTCGTTACGATATGTTCGATTATCCGCTCTTTTTAAAAAAACTACGTTCGCTAGCCGGATAAGCTGTACGCATATTGTAAACAGATAATTTATCTTTGTTTTAATATATATTGTAGCTTTGGGAGTTGATTATTTCTCAAGAAAACGTTCGTCGAAAACAGCCGAAAGTTCGTGTTTTTGTTTACAAGATGGTATCCGTATTACGAAAATTATATTTTTGGGCATTTTTCGATTATCCGCGCGCTTTTAAAGAGAACTAAGTTAGCTACCGGGATAAAGCTGTACGTATGTTGTAAATAGATCATTTAACTTTCCTTTGATATATTCTATAGCTTTGGCATATAATATATTCTATAGATATTCTATAAATTTGATATATTCTATAGCTTTAAATCAAAATCAAAAGCGTTAAATATCGTAATTATTCAAGGTATAAGCAATTGTTCCTAAATTATTTTATAAACATAATATAATACGTTTGCCCAGGTCTATATAACGTGATCGAAACCCTCGTGAAGTAATAAAAACACTCGAGAAGTTGGGAAAGCACTCGCATCAACGGCTCGTGCTTCTCCCTACACTTCTCTCGTGGTTTTATTACGTCACTCGGGTTTCGATAACGTTATAGAGACCCAAGCAAACGTATTCTATTATTTTTATAAAATAATTTAGAAACAATTTCTTATACTTTGGATAATTACGATATATAACACTTTGATTTTGATTTAATGCAAATTCTTATTAGTTACTGACGTCATTCCGGTCACCGTAGCGTGACGAGACCGACAAGCTGACAATCACAGCGTGCGTAGAGTAAAATTATTTTATAAAACGTTATAGAGACTTGGGCAAACGTATTCTATTATTTAAATAGAGACCCGAACAAACGTACATATTCTATTTGTTTTAATGAAATAATTGAGAAACAATTTTTTATACTTTGAATAATGACAATGTATAACGCTTTTGGTTTTGATTTAATGCAAATTTTTATTACTTACTGACGTCATCCCGGTCTCCGTAGCTAGCTGCATGATGGAGACTGACAATCTGACCAATCACAACATGCGTAGAGTAAACATTATTTTATAAACTCTGATAGAAAGTGAGGCTCGATCAATCCTAGTTTGTGTCAGACATTTGTTATTTTATAAACTGTGATATAAACAGGCGGGATGTTGGAAGACTTAAGAAAAGCGTAACCAAAACACCAGCCGTAGGCGAGTATTTATTCGTTTAACCCGCTGATCTGCATAAGAGACTGGATCGAGCAACACATTGTTCGATGCTGCGAAAAATGGATAGGGGTATCTAGTACGTATTCCTTATAAGGAAGCGCAAATAGAAGGCATTGACGAGCAAATAGAGTGAATTAACGAGCAAATAGCTGACACGTTGAACCCTCGTACCAGCCTCCTTGTTAATTGGATTGTAACCGACCCCAAAACAACAAAGGTCCTAACCCTTTGGCAAACGTTTTCTTGAGTAATATCACGTTTGCGAGTTTTCCCTTTGTCTTAACGGGTTGATTTAATCACTAATACACCCCGATTGAAGTTGTATTAGAACTAATACGACCGCGGCAAACCGTGACGATAGGTAGTATTACACTAATACGACCTAAGGTAGGATGAACCCCAGTAGAATTATCAATGTAAAACGTCCTGCCATCTCGAAGTATGCAAAGACTGCCGCACCCTTTCGGGAAAACTCGCAAACGTAAACAGAGCGATTTGTAAATTAAGGATAATGGTAATTTAAGGAAGAGATCGTGTTGGAAAAATGAAGCCAAAAGCATGTCGTGGCGGCCATCTTGGAGAGACCACCTGCGCTATGTATAGTTTGTATCACGGAGCAGTAGTTTGTGTGTTAAAGGGAAATGGCAATAAAAATTAAGTTTATCTTATTTGAAAGAACTTTTAAAATGATATATCAAGACCTTTTACAGACTTTCCATATCGTTCTTGGTTCTGTAAATATTTCACTTCTTTTTAACAAAGAACATTGAACATTCCGCCATCTTGGATATGCATAACCATCCTTGGATATGCGTGACGTCACAACCAGGGTAGAAATGTTTTTTATATCAGCAATTATCGAGTCATTATAGATGCTAAATCGTAGTTGTTTTGGGTGTTGTATACTTTTAAGTGAACTAGCAATCTATTTGAACGCATTCCACTGATATTTGGGCAATTATTTACAACTTTTAGAATGTTTACCCTGGTTTTGACGTCACTTAATTAGATCTAATTATAAAACAAGATGGCGGATTGCAGATATTTTTGTTCACAGATATTTCAAAAATTAAGGAAGTTACGGGGAAATTTTAAAAGGTCTTCATATATTATTTTAAATGTTCTTTCAAATGAGACAAAGAAAATTTTTATTGCCATTTCCCTTTAAAGTATGCGAAGATCTTTGACAACTGATTCATTTTAGCATCGTAAAAGATCAGAGTTTGAATACTGCGAAAATGAATCAAAAACATGTCGTGGCGGCCATCTGTGACAGCCGTTGTGTGCTAAACTACGCGAAAACCTTCGACAACTGATTCATTTTGACATCTAGCTTAAAAAATCAAAGAGAGATATAGTAAAACTATATAGCGTGGTCCCAGAAAGCGTGGTCCAAGAAAGTGGTCTCTCGATTATGGCGGTCGTAAGCTACTGTACTTCCGACTTCAATTTCAGAACAATAGATGCTCTATCCAGTCTCTTATAGAGATCCGGTTTAACCTGGGTCGTTCAACCCTTTTCCTTTCTTTTTATTTTTAGGTTGTCGAGGTTATCTGCGATAGAGGTTAAATCTATAGAGGGTTTTCTTTCATTATAGAGGACAATAATTTGATTCACCACAAAGAAAGGACACGAACCTTTACCGTTTGCTGTTAAGAAATAAACTTATATATATATATATATATATATATATATATATATATATATATATATTTATATATTTATATATATATATTTATATATTTATATATATGCAGGCTGCGTGAAATATGGACAATATCATTCTGATTAACATGTGTATTAGCAGTGTGGTATATCCCACATCCGTCTCTTGATCGTGATGTTTATATATACCTTTTCGATGTGCTGGCCTAAACCATCAGCTAACCCCAGACACACATTCTTTTATGTGCATTTATATTAGCCCTTAATTAGGCTGCGTTTACACTGGAGCAAAAGTATCCGGATTCATATTGTTTTGCATCCTCATGGGAATAAAAAACAATACGAATCCGATTACTTTTGCTCTAGTGTAAACGCAGCCTTAAATTGGAACTCGGGAAACTTCAAAGCGGTTAACATTGTTAAACAAATGAGCTGCGATTTATGTTGGACAGTAGCGCATCGTGCACAAACCCTTTGCTTTAGGTTTATTACTCGGGCCTCCCCCCCCTGGGGGGAGAGCACGAGTCTTAAAAAGGGCTCTGTTTATTTGGCAATGTCGCGAAATGGCAATTCTTGCATCATCCCACTTGGGACTGGGTACGAGATTGATCTGAACCACTGCATATATTTATGCGCCATTGTCGTATTTTTAATATTCATCTGGTTACCTTTCCTCGAGTGTTCTTCACTGAAAATATTTGATGTGGCTGGCAGTATCTGCTTACAATCGCACACGCCGATCGCCGAAGACCTACGGCTACACTAAAAGATAACGAGCGATTTAGACACGGTTGGTGCCTTGGTGGTCTCTGTCTGCGATCTGAGATCTCGATAACCGTACACTGAAAATGCCGTACCTGTACGCTGATGTGTACTCGATTAAACCTATGTTTAACAATTTAATATGAAACTCAACGTATGAATGCTTTTTGAAAATATGTTAACTGTTCTGAGGTAACTGTAATATTTTTATAAACTTTGTTGCCTGTATTGTTTATTGTTATCATGTTATGTTATACAAAATAAAGTCGATGCTATAGTATAGTTTATTGTTTCACATATACCAAGTACTATTATTAAAGTATGCAATGTTGCTATCGAATTTTACCCTGTTTCACTTATATTGATATTGATATTTTACCTGTAAGCTTAAATGGGGCTCCAAAATGTTCTGGGTTATCAGTAAGTTTGTATCGATTGTTCATATTATTATATGTGAATGCTTACAAATGAACGTACAGACTAGAGTATATAATTATATAAATCTCTGACACTCATTGTTGCCATTGAGTAACCCTGTTTCACTCGATATTTTACCTGTAAGATTAAATGGGGCTCCAAAATGTTCTGGGTTATCAGTAAGTTTGTATCGATTGTTCATACATGTATTATTATACACAAATGCTTACAAATGAACACACAGTATATAAATCTCTGACACCCATACCAACTATCAAGATCAAGGAGTAAAGAGTTTGTTGTTGTTTGCTGGTTTACCAGTGACGGGTCTGAATTTTGGCCTTGACTACACGGAAAGCGAGTTGGCTCGCTAACCGAGACAGTAACATAGTTAACTATGCAGTAATCTGTCTTTATATTACAATTAACTAGCTGGCTGGCCCATTGGACTAGTCACTAGTATGTATAAAGCCTCTCAAATAATAAATATGCTAAAATTATGAATATGTTTACTGGTTCAAAATGTTATATAACTTCAAAGAAATAATGATTTTGAATTACATTTCTTTAAACTGTTTATAATAGCTTATGACACCTTGCTACTGCCAGCTAAATGGTTTGATTTACTGCTATGCCTTATACACTGAGAAAAAGATTAACTGATTTAATACTTGCTCAAACTAAACCTGTTTGCCGGATTGACCATATGAATTGTTATTACATGAGCACAGGCCGGCTCGCTTGCCAGGCTGACCCTGTTGGCTAGAACTGGATTAGGTCAGCAAACAGGGTGGCTCATTTGGTGGGGCAGAATTCTCAGTAAGCCAGCTTGGATACTGAGCCAACTCACCTTCGTATAATCAAAGCCGTTGGCCAACACTATGTTATGGGTTTGCAATGATGGAAAATTTAACCACCCCTGCACTGACAGCCGTATCATTACATGTACCTACAACTATAGATTTGTGTATATTGAATTCAAATCACTGAATTTGCCTACAATGTCTTTCAACAAGCCACAACCTCAAGTAGCCCGAGTTAACGCCTAGCGGGCGTCTTGTTAATATTTAAACAGCACGGTTGGATGATTGAACCCAAACGTTACTATTGGATGATTGCTTCATTATACCAAAAATACAATGTGTTCACTAACCGTCACCGTGCACAAATTTGCATAAACGTGAACAAAAAGATAGAATAAAGACTTTCGTCCTCCATTGACTGTTCTAATAGCACTTTGTCGAGATGACGTCAGTACCCATGTTTGTCCGCATTTACCAAAAATTATTGCGGCCATAACAAAAGAAAATAGCTCATTTGTAATCATGTATGAGTGTAATCAAATTTGGTTTGTTTGTCCGCATTTTGAGCTATTAATAGCAACCGCTTAAAGGTTATTGCAGTCGAATGCGGTAGCTCCCATTAATTTTTGATGTTATCGTGTGGTATACAATACTAATAGGGTGTACAGAAATCGTGCACAATAGACTTAACCAAGCTATTGTCATGCTATTGTGAATAATTACTTGTAATATACCCAAATCTTCTCCCGGCATTAGTACCACCACTATACAGGGTGTATAAAAAAAACGCAACCTCGGAATTTCCCAAGAAATCCACTGTGTTCTTAAACACAAAAGATTTTCGCCCCTGGGAATTTAAAATAGCTTGTAATCGTATTCCAGGGGCATAACTGTCTAATTACTACAAACTCGAGCACGTAAAGCAGAATTGAATCGAAATTTATGCATTTATTTAAGTTGTTTAGTTTACAAGTATCAACAACAGTTAAATTCCCAGAGGCCTAAAATCTTTTGTGCTAATAAAAACAAAGTGGATTTCTTGGGAAAAGGTTGCGCTTTTTTTTATACACCCTGTATATACAGAACTCGTGACTAGGCTCTCGGTAACGGCCTCCGTAGCTCAGGAGTCAGAGCACTCCTTATTACATATAATAAAAACCTTATTAACCTCGTTTGGTCGGTCTTCCTGCTCTTGGTCTTTTCGCACAGAACCCGCTGCTTCGTCGCTCGGTCTGTACTTAAAGACTGCGGGCAGGATAATTTTGCCTTACAGACCTCTCGCTCTGTTAATAAGTGTTTAATAATCGTCTCGATCGTCTGCGCACTTTTTGAAACGACGGCAGATCGGACGATTATACAGGGCCGTAGCCACCGGTGCGACATTTGTCACACCAATAATTTCATGGAACATAAATTTTTCAGAAATACTTATACTGAATAGTGACTGATATCTGGATGATAGAAGCAGTTGCACTGTTTCGAAAGCCAGTTTATTGTTAAACAGCCTGTTTGAAGCAACTGAAGGCATCTACTCAAGCATATCTCGTACCTAGGCTCATTTCTCCTCGACGTTAGAAAACGAGATTGCGTTGCATACGGTTACACCCAACCTCGTACCCAGGGTCTTCTCGGTAAAGGCTGGTCACGTGACTCCAAGGATATTGGATTAGTTTGTAACCTGGCTTATTCTCGCTTATATCATCCGGCGGCCGGATCGCTGTGAAAACATACCATAATACCATTTACAATGTATTGGAAAGACTGTACGGACTGCAGACAGAAGTTGAAAGATGGTGGATCACTTCGAAAACTACGTTGATTTACTGGACATTTCTTGCTGTCATATTAAAGATAAATGATGATCAACGCCAGAACAGTTCGAACTTACAGTCTGAAAGCATGTATAGGGATTTCAGATTTCTGGTGTGGTTTCGGTCTCGACGTTTTATATTCAAACTGCATATTTCGAACTGTTCTGGCGTTGATCATCATTTATTTATCTTTAATATGACAGCAATTAAATGTCCAGTAAATCAACGTAAATCAAGTAATCCACCATCTTTCAACTTATGTCTGCAGTCCGTACTGTCTTTCCAATAAATTGTAATATTTTTTAAATTATCTATATACTGTACTTTCAATTATAAACGTTTGTGGTATGTTTTGACAGCGATCCGGCCCCCCGGATGATATAAGCGAGAATAAGCCAGGTTACAAAATAATCCAATATACTTGGAGTCACGTGACCAGCCTTTACCACCGTCCTCCACTCGTTCCCAGGATCTTTCATGTTGTATCGTTTCGGCCATTTTTACAATGGCGCGTCCATTATGAAGCGATCAAAACTGGTATCGTTCTTTTCGTGTAGTCTCAAAGTAATCTCGGAATGCCGGAAACGCCATTTTAGAGCCTCAATTTTTAAAATTTTCCCCCGACCCCTACAAGGATTTGTCGCACCAATGCTATCTGCGTGGCTACGGCTCTGTTATATGAGAACCAGCCTTTAAAACCTGGGCATGAGAAAACAGAATTTGAAAAGTTGAGAAAATACTTGTTAAAGGGGTACTTCAGTCAAAATACAAATGAAGTTCATATTAAAGATCTTACTGACTTTAGTTTATTCCCAAAGTTTCAGCATTTCTATCAATTTTTGACGATATGGCCAGTTGAAGTTGAAAATTGGAGGATTTTCACGCCATATTTGTTTTGTAAATATATGACGTCATTGAGTCCTTCTTTACCGGTAATTCCAGTAAAAGAACTACTGTAAGCACTACGCTATAAAAGCTTCAAACAGTAACTGGGCGAGGGGATGTTGCGTAACGTATTTCTATTTGCGTATACGTTTAAGGTGTGGTCGTAAAATGAAAGACATCGTTTTTCAGCTGGATTGGTACAGAATTCTGTACCATAAGGCGAACGTACAATTGCACTGCACATGAAGTAAGGATCTGTATCAGTTTACAGTCCTGGCATGCTTCAATAAGATCGTCATCAGGGCAAGGAATTACGGTTCTTCCCATGAGATACAGGAAGTAGTGTAATTTATTGTATTCCAACAATCGTACAATAAATGGTTGATGGTATTATATTAAACATAGTATCATCAATTGAGACCAATTAAGAGTGCAAGACAATTTATTGAGGGCTCTTCTCAATGAATAAAATGGTTCATTATCTGTTGTCATAAATAAATCACCAGCAAAGGAGTCACTATATTGTAAATCATAGAGTTTGTCATGTAATGAAATCATTTCTGGGATATCTATTAATAGCAACAAATATTTTTTAATAAAATTATTTATGTAAGTATAAAGGCTATTTCCAGTAGACAATATGATATTTAGGAATAATAACATAATTTACCTGATTATGTATTATTACAGACAAAGACATGGCTAGATAAACAGCATTTTGTAGAAATTTTCTGGTTTTACCTTAACTAAAATCAGCATTAATTGTTTTATTGCATGGCCTCAACCCAATATCGTCCCCTCCCCCTAGGCTAGGATCAACTATGTCATATACTGTGGTCCACTATTTTCTTCAACATCGTTACCATTCTCAACAACAGTGGAACATACACGTTATAGCATGCCATTTGCGTAAACCACACTGTCCGGCCAGTCAAAATGTATCAAAACGCAAGATTATTTGACAAGCGCCAAGCACATGATATCCACTCACACGCCAAGTTTGATTTGATTTCATAAAAAAACTGCGATTGGTGGCATTTTGATTTTTAATGATGCTACGCCGGCGTGCAAGATGAGCTTTTCTAGAAACGTTTAAAGGGGTATGTTATGTTACGAGCTCCCAAATATGTTAGCGTATATTAGCAACAGAAAACCCTGCTTTAAATTTCTGTTTTTATTCAGAAAGTTAATCGGGGTTTTTAAAAGAACAATTTAATACATAACATATCTATCGTTCTGTTGCTAACATATCTGGAACCTCCTAACATGAAATTATTAACCAAAATTCGGAATTCTGATTGCAACTGGAATATTCCTATCCTGACCAATCAGAAGCTACAACATATTCACGCTGCAAGCAAAACCTGAAATCTAGGTCCAAACATGGCGTCCGCTAAAATTTATATACGAGTAATGAAATCATGAAAATATTGGCACGAAAGTAATGGAAAATTGTTCAGTTTGATATTTTCGAAGAAGAGAATGAATTTCAATAACCTGGAACAAAAAACACTGACTCTGACCGTATAACCTAAATATGAATGGGAGTGGGGGACTGGGTACAGGGTTGGCGCGCGGGTGTTCTTATCTTGGCTGGACAAATGCCACGTGGGTGCATAATCTCGTAGTTACATTTTATGTGCGCGCGCATAACTTCAAAATGGCGTCTGTAGTGCAAAATAGTATGCAATTTACGTCCATATTTATAAATATTTAAATTTTGTCGTTAAGACTCGTTAAATACTGAAATCACACCAATAAAGGATGAGGATTTAATATAATTTAAAATTGTGAGATTTTTAAAGGTGCCGTCCAGTCTCCCGTTTCTGTTTTAATACATTGTTTGTTTACATTGCATTATATAAACATTGCCTGCCTATATAAACATTGAACATGAAGTATTGCGGATTTGTTTTCCACGCTTGAGCTTTTCCGCCTAAAAAGCGTGTTATAAGAAGCTGTTCTATTCCTAAATGTTGATAATATATCAAACTACCACTCGCGCCTTCGCCACCTTTGACGAATACTCGCTTTCGAACTGTCGCAAATCTATTCCGTTGAAGTTTGTTGACATATGAGGACCCGCACGTTTGAAATATCACACATGGAATGGACTGGACGGCACCTTTAACACTTTTTAGTTTCTTGCTTTTACAGTGAGAATCGAGTAGAAAATCGTGAGATTGTGGACGGTGAGTCTCACGAAACTTGGCAGGTCTGACCTTTACCCAATAAGGAAGAGAGACTAAGCATGTGGGATACTAGCGGCTCGTATTTTTTTATTGACGAATCAGAGCCTGCGTACAATACATATTATTTTGTAATTAAAAATATTAATTAGATTAATTAATTAGAGTTTTTGTAAAGTGCCTAGACCCGATTTTCCCAGCATATCCTCACTCTTATAATGACTATAATGATCAATCAACCATTCCTGTTAAAATGATGATAATGATCAAATTCAGAGCGACTTGTTAATTTAATGCTAGAACCCAACCCCAACACAACAAAGATCCTAACCCTAACCCCCCGCCTAATGGGTTTTCTAACCCCCCGCCTAATATGTTTTCTAACCCTAACCCCCCGCCTAAACGTTAATTGTTCGACACATTAAAATATTTGTAAACATTTTTAGAAGTGGATTGAAAAACAGGTGGGGTGAAGACACTTCACTTTTTGACGATTTTCGACCATTTTTAACCATGTCAAAATCAGCTTAAAATATGAAAATATAACCTAAATAATGCCTTAGATATTAATATGAGCAGAAACTAGCGTAAATTTAGTCATTTTTTGACATCCAAAAATTTGGCAAAAATGACCAAATTTGGACAAAAAGTAAAGGGGTTAACCTTAAGGCGGGGGGTTATGGTTAGGATTGGTGTTGTGTTGGGGTTGGGTCATTAGGGTTATTGGATTCATGACAGAGGCAGCGGAACCAGGGGACACTGTTGGCAGATGCCCCACTTTTTTCAAAATTTAGAAAATGTGCCCTTTTTCTGAAATAAAAATGCCCTTTTTATAAATGTGGCATGATGCTGGGAAGAAATGAATTAATGTAACCTTTTCGTAGAAGTACGACATTGCTGTAGACTGGAAATGTATACCGGTACTAATTGTTACAACCATACAACGTTTTAAATTATACAATTATTTTGAAAATAACCAAGGTGCCTCTTTTCGGTAGTGCCCACTTTTTATAGGTGCTTCCGTTGATTCATGATAATGATAAATCCTTATGCCATTTAAGATTTCATGATCTTAAATGGCATAAGGTCAAGGATGAAATTAATGAATCACCTTGAGAGAATGTGCTGGCTACGAATCGGCTACGAACAGATTACGAAGAAACGAAGTTGTCCGCTGACCAAATATATCGATGTCACCTTTTCCTTCGAGGTCTTTATTCCGCCCGGGGAAAAACGAGAAAGCTAAAGGAGCCTGGGATATCAATGGGAGACATCTTGGTTTGAGGGTGGTAAAATTACATATTGGACAGTCGTATTCCTAAATTCTGTGTTTATTTTACTCTGTCGTGTGAACTGCCTCGCATAAGTGGAACAAGCAGGTGCATTGATATTCTGAGTTGTTATCCAACGAGTTGAAAGTGGCAGTTTGTTCAAATTCCCGGTTTTCTTCGTGGTAGCGCGTGTAGATGATGTCTCCAACTTCGGAAAGTAAACGCAATAACAGGAAAAGCAAAAAGAAGCGTAGTGCACAAACGAAAGAGAACCAGCCTCCCAAGTGCAGTGGAAAAAGTGAGGTAAGAATATTTGCGGGGAGAGTGTGCTTATTGAGTAGCTACTCGAATGTTTAAATGCTTATTTTGAAAGAGAAAGCCGGTTGCTCTATTCTTGGCTTTGGCGATTATTCAAAACTTGCATTAAGACGTCTTCTGTTGACAATTTGGTGTTCGTAAAGGTGAACATTTCGATTAAAAATGTGACTGCCTAGTAGGTTTAAACGTGGTCTAATGCAAGGAAAGAGAAAGATATTGTTGAATTATTGTGTGAACAAAATTGCTGGCATAAACATACAAATTGCTTTTTACTATTATTTACATGTTATTATTTCTTAGTCTCTTAGACTTCGACAAATGTTTCTTATTTTGCCCTATGGTATCATCATATACATTTACACTGTAAACCTGTTTTAGACTGATAGATTATGACTTGTCCTTTAAGTTTGACACAGACAAAAAGTCTAGAGCATTACATTCTTAAATATTTCCTGAAATATTTTTTACATGAATACTGTACAGTACAATAAACAATTGTAATCAATCCCCAAATTATGTAGACTAGATGAATTAAAATAACATCAACTAATATAATTATTATGAATTTCAGACAAGAGAACATAATTTATAATTTATTAGCCTGCGTGCAGAAGCTTGTACTCTTCATATAACTGTCTGTACATCAGGAGTCAATAGATTGTTCTAGTCATGTGGATTATAATCACAATCACAAAATTTGCACAATATATAACCTTCCATGGGAAAACTTACCTTATGATTGCATTCGAACGGCCAAAAAACGCACGGTGAATGCATAACAAATGGCTAGAAAAACCGTCCGAACAGTTCTACTAAACGTCCAAACGGTTTGGTGAAAATACCGAATGGCTGACTACATGCGTTCGAACGACCCACTACAATCGTTCGAATGGCTAAGCATTTGAATGGCTAGCTACAAGCATTTGAACGGCTCGCTACAAGCATTCAAATGGCTAGCTACATGTGTTCAAATGGCTAGCTACAAGTGTTGAACAATGTTGAACACTAATAAAAGTATTAGATGATTACTTCTTCCCAAATTACTGAACAATTTATAATGCAATACTAAGAAAAATATTTGCCGGCAACAGTAATGTGAGACAGTTAAATAGTGACAAAAAAATGAGGAAAGAGTTCATGATGAGCCTGTGGAAATACAAGGCAGACTGAGTCACTTGGTCAAACTGTTTGAACCTAGCATTCAAATGGTTAGAAGTAGGTGTTTTAAACTCTTTGAGACAGGCGTTTTGATGCACATTTAAACATGCCATTTAAACTCCATGAGTCATGCATTCAACCGCTTTCGAGTTACTAAGGCATTGTGTTCGAACGGTGCTGCTTAGCCATTCTAACGGTTCTAGCACAGGGTTCAAATTAAATATTTAAAAATGAATAGCGAATTTCCGTCCTAGATTTTGGCGCAATGTATAATATTTGTATGGCATTATAAAGCATTTCATCTGAACCTGGCACCTCAATTGCAAAACAGTTGCTTAAAATAAAATTTGAAGTTCTTTTGTCACCGGATACGTCACGCCCAAATTCGTATTTACAGTAAATAACTTACGTGAAAACAAACAAATAATATGCTTTATTAACTCCAGACATTTATATCAGATTGAGTCAAGAGATGCACAGTCGCACAGAGCGACCACAACGTTTGCATGCGATTTCTTTTATTAAGTGCTGTTCAGTTTGTGTAGAATTTATCAAACAGAATTTGAGAAAGATGCAACTATATTTACCTCAATATTTACAAACGTGTAAACAAGTACACGCTACGAGTTAGGTGTATAAGCGCTGCTATGAGTCTTCTTCGTCACTTGTTTCCATGCAGGTGCTTTGAGATGACGAAGCATTTCCGTCTGATCTAACACAAAGTAGCCTTCGTTAGAGTCGTTCTCAGGATCTTACAGGTTTTGCGCAGCTGCAGAAAATCGTCAAAATCCAGCCACAAAGGCACAAAAGTCGCCAAAAATATTTTTGACTTTTTAAATGTCATATTTTATGCCTTCAATCTCAATACAAAAATGGTTGAAACTTGTGTGGTGCATTTCTGTATCCTTTCACTATCTATATAGGTTAGTTTTGGGGATTCTGGCGAGATGAAATTCAGTCACGCTAAGCTTTTTAACAACTGAAAAACATTATTAATAGCGATTTTTCGTTTGACTGAATAGCGAATTCTTAAAAGTGAATAGCGATTCGCTATTCCCCTAATTCGAACCTTGTTCTAGTATCATTATATGACCCACAGAAAGTTGAAGTCAGTTTTTTATGTCAATTTTGGCTTTTGACTTTGTTCAGACATTATGCTTGGCAAGTGAAACAATGATGAAACCATATTTGGATACAAATGTTGCATTATCTCAGGTAAAGCTTTATTCTACTTTGACTATTTAATTTGGCATTAGGCTAATGCAGTATATCAATATTTCGGCTGATGTTTCATATAAGTATTCCGAATTTAAAACATAGTCCTAACTCCAAACCTGACCTTAATCCTAACCATGAACCTAATACTGACCCTAACTCTTACGATAATGTTTTCTTTTAGAAATAATAGCTGATTTTAATTTCGAATTTTACTACTGGTACCAATAGTCTATGTGACGTCATTTCGGGATTTATATGAAACTTCACCCAATATTTCTGTATTTAACGGTATTTTTGAAATACTGAATATTCAATATTTTAATTCTCAGATACTGGAAATATCGAAACTTTCGATATTATTGGTTGTAAGCTGAACCAATGAAATGTATCAACTTTCACTTTTTTCTCACGTGCTGATGTAAAAACAAGAATAACAGATTTAATGTAAACAATGGCTAATTAGATCTATTCAAAAGGATGACTTATTTTGACTTACGACTCCGCAGCAAGCCCAACTGAAGCCTGACAAGGCAAACATGTTGGTGTTTCATGCAGAAAATTTATAATTATAAACTGGATTTTTAGAAAATTAAATACAACATTTTAAATTGATCACCCTTAGACTTTTTCAGTCCATGGCCAGTATTGTGTGAATGCACGTGACTGCTATTTATAACATTTTGTGCTGTTTGACGACTTCATGTCACATACTAAAAACGTTTAAGTTTTGCGAAAATTTTATCTGTAAATTAACCGGTATATTATTTCGATATTACTGTTTTTTTTCTGTATCGGTATAATCGTTTTTTATTCAATACCATTTCAGTATCCCTGCAAAGCCCTCCCCCCCTACACACAGTCATTTTAATTTAAAATTATTGAGTTAAATTGTATACTGTACACCCTGCTCTGTATTTTGTAAATGCCCTGTATTTTGCAATTGGCATTATTCCTCAAGACATTTGCAAAACTGTCTGAATTTTGACCTTATAAAATGTGTTTTTGTTATAGGTTGTAAACAAAGCTAGTTTTACCCCATTTCTTGATGGAGAAAGATGTATTTTGTGTCACAAAGAACGACCGGTTATAACACAGAGAGGTAATGTAAATTAAAATAGTGGCATTGAGGTGTTTTTCTTATTCAAGGTGCATGCATACAGGGTTCAAATTAGTTGAGAAAAGACAATGTGCATTTTTTCCTGAAAATATGAAGTCACACTGCCACCGACACTGTGCAAGAAATTGAATACCAGGGTTCTCAGTACAATTTTGAGGCTATCTGAATCAAGTAGGAAGCTACTTGGGGTCGGGGGGGGGGATCCCCCTGGAAAATTTTGAAATTTGGACCCTCTGAAATGGCATTTCCAGCCATTTGGGAGAGTTTTTTTGGAAATATTACACAGTTATAAAACTAAAGGGTAATTAATTTCACCATTAATTTCAACATATCACTTGTCACTTAGGAAGAATAATATTCCTTAATAATATAACTTGTTCGACAACTGCTGCTTGTTTTTCAGCTCCACTGAAACTTTGGGCAAAATGCATTTGGGAAGCTTTCTACGTTTTTCGTTTCCTTCCACTCTTGAATGGCTAATTCTATGATCTTCCTGCCCTCTTGACTGCCCACGTCAGGACCTTTAAGTGATATTTGAAGTGTTGCCTGCATCAGGTCGACTTTCATTCTACTTCTTAGCCTTGTTTTGAATCTCTTGACTGCACTCGTGCCACGTTCAGGCCAAGCATTGCTGACTGCCATGGCCAAACAAATCTCTGCAATATTTAATGTCAGAAGAGGATAAACAGCACCATACAATGTTTTAAGTTTAACAAGCCTCTTTAAACACCACTCTGTCACAGTTTTGCTTTCCTTCACTTCCTCGGGATACTTTGCTTCCAGAAGTTCAAGTCGTACTTGAACTTTTCCCATTCTGCAGAAAGTTGTTTAGTCAAGTTATTTTCTTCTGAATCTGGATCAGTATCAGCTAGATGTTTGTAGAAGTGATTTGCCATAGTTTTGATCTCATCCTTGCCATATTCATCAAATCTTTCTGCGTTAGGCTTGGGGATGGCAACAGGGGCGGATTAACCTATGGGCAACTGGGGCCCCAAGCTTGTGAGGGCCCAGCTCAAATTTGAAATGCAGGAAAAAAATCAGACCACAAAAGCAAAAAATCATTTAAAAAATTAAAAATCTTGAAATATTTTACAGAATCATTATATAGATCAGTAACAATAACACATGCCTATTGTCTAATGCAGTGTACCTATGGATTTAACTTAAATTATTTTGTTAAAATAAACCCCAGACTCAGCAGTAAATATTTATATTAGTAACTGATAAGCGATAACTGTTCCCATGCACCTTAGCCCCAGAGACCGGGGTGCAACCTGCTAACTTTCAGATGTTTGGGGCCACAATCTAAATTTGCCCCAGGGCCCCGAGCGTCCTTAATCCGCCCCTGGATGGCAAGAGGGTCAAATATGTCAAATGCAGAGACAACTGGAAGGGATTCGTTAAACCTCTTCTTAATGTTTTTCTGGAGGGCCTTTATGTATTTGGCTGTCAGGTTCTTGATCTCCTCCTCTTTGGATGGTGTCAAGTTGATCTCCTCAGCAACAAAATGCAGCCTCCCTGTACCAGACTTTGGAAGTTGGGGAGTTGGTATCTTGAATCTTTGATAACTTGCCGAGACTGTACTTTATGGCAGGGTCAATAGATGAATTGAAAGAATTGGTAGTACTTCATGAAGAATGTAGATAACACCAAGGAACTTTTTGGTCTTGATTTTCTGCAGTAGGCCATATGCACTGAGATCATCTGCAATTTTGTTCAATGTCTGCACATCAGCTACATATTCACTAAACACCGCATCTACAGCAACATCAAAGAACAGCCATCGTGTTTGCATGCCTTCTTCAGTTTCCTAGTTGCAACTTTTTGTGCTTTTTTGGATACATTTGGAAGCTCGTTAAGATTGACCTGGACTTCAAATAGAGCAGCAGTCCGCTTTGGAAAGTTCTCAAATAGTCTCCATAGCTGCTGTAAAATATAAAGTAATTATAAAGGCTGGGCGTGTGATACTTTTGGTTGCCGTTGTCCTTGTTGGATATAACTAAAGAAACAATCTTGAGATGTATAAAATATTGGAAAGTTTACAAAATTTCTAAAATGCACTACAGAGATTACGAGGCATTAATAGCAGAAATTCCTCTGGCTTTTGACCAATATATTTAGTATGTCTCATTAACATCGACAATCACAAATTTGAACATACATTTTGTTCATCCTCATCTCAAACATGTTTGATCGCTGTCTGATTTGATCATAGCCATCGCTGCCTTGTCTTTTTAGTTAAGTTCTACACAGTAGTTTTCAAATAATTGTTAATGAACTTTGTAAAGCCACTTTATGAAGCAACTTGAAACGAAATGTTGAGCAACGATATACTGTATTTTTTGAAATTATATGAGAGTTGACTAGTTCAGCCTTCAGGTAAGAATATTTATAGTTACATGAATAATATTTTAACTTACAGTAATGGTCCAGTATTTTATTTTGTCAGTCCTCCCTGTCAAACTGACTTCTGTGCTGACTAAGAAGACCAAAGGGCTGTTCAAATAAGCCGGACTAGCTTGCCCTAACAAAAAAATCTATAGGCATGTCTATAGGCAACCTATAGGATCCTAAAGGCAACCTATAGGCTTCTATAGGCAATTGGAACATTTTCTATAGACGACCTATGATGAAACCTATTGGTCTATAGGCTACTATAGGCAATTGGAACATTGCCTATAGGCGCCTATAGACTTTTTCTGTAAGGGTGGTTAACTGGCCATATTTCAATATTTGTTTACCATTAGTTAAATTAAGGTTTTGTTACAAGTCTAAAAGTTGTAGTCTTTAGATATTAATAATAAGTTTGGCAATCACAAATTTTCTGCAAGAAACACTAGTCAATTTTAAGGACAATTTTTAAGGCAACTTGTTATCGCGATACCACGACGTTTTTAATAACAGAAACGCAATGCTGTAGTACAGTACCTATAACACCAACATTTTACCGATAATATCGAATATTTCGATATTATCGATATATCGATATTTGAAAATTGAAATACCGAGTAATCAGTATTTGAAAAAACCCGATAATTATCGATATATCGATATACCGCATCAGCCTAGTAGCTTATATTTAGTTCCTTGGCTGTGTTGTCCAGATGACAGATGTACAGTAACTACATTATGTCCAGACAAGTATTGTATTCTTTGTGCTAACAAATCCACAAATTTACAAATGCAACTACACTATACAGTATACTGTATTAACGATCTACACGGTTCTCAACTACACGACCCAACATGATAACACACACGCTACCTATGATGGCAGATCGGAGGGATGGAGTCAGTAGCTAATATGCTGGCTGCGACAAGCGGCCATGCGACATCAACAAGGGGGGACCTGCTGATCCCCCCGACCAACGGAACCTCCTCCATCCCGAGATCTGCAAATCACCCGTCTAAACGGGGAAAATTAAAATTAAACTACAAGAATACACAGGTACTTACGGTTTCGGTGAGGGAGATAAAGCTAGATTATGGACAGTAGATACTCACCACAGTAGAAGAACTCTCCGCCACTACGGAACGACTGGATGTGATAATCAAAGAAAAAGCAGGAACGAGCACCTACTAACAGCCCCGCTGGCCTAAACAACTCATAAGAGCAGTGCTGAAAGAGAGAAATTAACGCAAACTAGGCGCCCAGGGAAGCGGGCAGATAAACCGAGTAGCAGGGAAGATGAAACCAAAAACAAAACAAAACAGGGAGAGCAAACGAGTCACAAGTAAGCCGAACATGATTAAGCTAGCCCTTTATATAATTCTGTAAGTGGGGTAAACCTTCCGGGAGCCCCGGCACTGAAGGCCCCCGACCGAACGAGAACAGACACTGCTTAATTGTTAACTTCTTTTATTAATACTTTTTAGTACAAGTAGACATATTTTACGCAGTCACTAACTTAGAACTCTAAGTTATAATGTGCAGTACAGTATGTATCGCATAAATGCATAACAATCAAGTTCGAATTTGATACTAAACATATCGGCCAATCAGTAGCTGGAGGGATTTCTGCTATTAACGCTTAGTCAGAGATTTTTGCCAGCCATTTTGTGAGTGCAGCTCCTGGAAATTGGGTGGGCTTGTGCAGGAAAATGACTCATTACCAGGGCCAGTTAAGGGCACACAAAATGGCATCTACGGTAATCGTCAATCGATGATGGCTTTTACTTTACAATTTTAATCTAATTAGAAATTATGTGGCTATCAGCAATTTTTGTGTGGCTGTGGGAAATTCACACAATGTTTCCATCTCTGGGAAATAGGACTGTTAACTTAGCTTATAGTTTGTCACAACTCTTTGTTTGTGTTCATTACTGAGACTATTTGTTCTATCGTTTCTTTGTTCTCCAACACCATATACTGTAGGTTCAAATGAACAAATACCAAGTGTGAATACAGTAGATATACGTTTGATTATGTTGTTATGGAAAGCTGTAATGTGTTTATTTTGATCTTTATAGGTAGCAGCAATGGAGAGGCTATTCCAGGAGCACCACAAGTAGTTGATAAGGTAAAATAAAAGTCATACTTAGAAATACAGGTACATATCCCCAAAAATCCCTCGCCCACATGTCCTATCAGACAAATATTTTATATTAATTATTTCAATGAATATATTGTATGTTTTGCAATCTGAGTGGTCCCAGATCTATTTAATACCCCTCTGTCACATCCCTGTATTTGTGAATCACAAATTGCAAAAGGCTGTTTCATTGTATATTTTGAGCATTATCTAGGTCAATATTTAACCGATTTGAATTCTGAAAATAGATTTGGAATTACCAAGTCTAAATACATAACATATGTGCCTGTTTATGACATGTACTGTACTGTTACTACTGTACAGTACTGCTAATAAATAACTTACCACCATGCTTACATCTTGTCTACATCCAGTTTGATTCCTTCTTCCTCTAGAATTTTTGTGGTATATATACTAATTACAAATTACAATTGAAATGCCAGTAAGACTTTAGTGAAACAATTTGATTTCTGGTGATTTGAGAAAGTTTTGCTTCTTGTACATCGTGATCGGTCACGGACATTGTCTGACCCATTCATGAAATTGTCCAACGTAGGGAGGAAACCGCCGGACATTCTGTCCGACCCAAGTGTAATTGAGGCCAGTAGTTTATCCGACCCATAGTGTAATATTGTATTGGTGTCCGAACTGTAATTTTGTCCGACGAATTACAGAGTTTCAGCGGTAAAAGATCACGCAAAGAATAACAGTGGCGATCCACAACATCCTCACACCATGGCTAAAAGTAAAAAATATGAAATAAGTACTTTATTAAAACAATCATATAGACTATAAGTTAAAATATATATACATAAAAACATAGTTATTATCTGAAAGCCAATGGAGAAGAAATAGAACATTGTGCAAAGAAATTAGCAAAAACCTCCGACAAAGCGAACACTGATCCATCCACGTTGAATAAAACTAAAACCAAGTTTGAGACGGCATATTTCGTGGTCAAGAATGAACTACACATCACTACATGCAAAGATTTACATTTCCAAGCCAAACCGAGCTCAAAGTCATCGGACATTATCAGATATTTTGTCCAACCCAAACTCAAAGTCATCGGACATTTGCAAAAGGTATTTTAAGGCCTGCAACACAATTTGTAGTTAAAAATAAAAATAATAACACTTATCTATTATATTTAAATCTCAAGTGTATAGATTTCATGTATATAATATTACCTTACAGTACATTGTACAAAAGGTTAAAATTTTGAAAATTGAAACTAACAAATGAACATTCAGAACTTTATTACTTCCTAATTTAGATACATTAGATTGTTGAGTAAATTGTGTAATTAATTAACATATTTTAGAATAATTAGTGACACTGGAGAACTTGAAGCTTAATAAGTAATTGTTGTTATGAATACCACACACAAGTTTAATGATCAATTGTTTATGTAATATAATATTGGGGTGCGGCCCACTATAATGGTTATACGAAACCTTGTAACTAGAGAGATTGTAAGGTTTGAGGAATAAATGTTTTATATAGATAACAGTCCCTTTGAATGTGATTGCGCTCATTGTAACTCTTGAACCTGAGTGGAAGGAATATCCACGACACTTGGTCCTTCGAGCCGGATTTACATGAGAAAACAGTTTTACTGCGAGGAGAAGAAAACCTGAGACATGACAGACCCTTTGAAGAAGAAATTACGAACGCGTGCTGGACACAGTTACAGATGTAACCTAAACACTTGTGACATCGCGAAGAAAGGAAATTTACATAAAGAAGAACGAACCAAACTAATCAACTTTAAGTCTTTTCTCGAAGAGCAATACGATGCCATCAAACCTTTGGACAACGAAATATTAGACCCAGCCCTCTGAATCTGCGACGGCATTCGGCAAAGCCGTCGTATTTGCCGTCGCTATATGGAATTACGACGGCAAAAAAATGCCGTCGGCAAATCTGGCTGCAAACATATTTATATTCCCCACATTGTATTACCGAAATCAGTAGAGTGTCTTTTCCGGAAGTAAAAAGACGCTTAAAAAGGCGGGGAAACGCTCATGTTTTATGACGACACGGTGAAGGAATGCAGCGTGTTTTGCATTCAAATGGCTTCTTCGCCAAGACGAAGTAAACATGAATTTCATTCCGTGTAGACAGCCATCACAATGCCAACGAAGAAGGTTTTAGACGGCTGGGGCTTTAAAGCGCTTGGCTACGAATGTGAGGGAGATAACATAACGAAGATATGGTGTCGCGTATGCCGAGAATTCAGCATTGCTTAACGTCTTCTTTTGCCGCCAGCATGCCGCCAGTGTTATCATTTATGGCGGTATTTTTTTGCCGTCGGCATGCCGTCGGGGTTTTCATTTACGACGGCATTTTTTTGCCGCCGGCTTTTTTGCCAGATTCAGAGGGCTGTAGACCTTCTTTCGGACAAAGAAAGCGTTCAGGATGAAGAAATCGCCGCAGAGATCAAAGAGGCAGGAAGATTGCGCGCAGACATCAAGACCGCAATAGCATATTTGGCAGAACTATTAAAAAACAATGGTTTAACAGAGAGCGCCTCAACGCAAGAGAAAGAAACGTGTTTAAACTCACCGACACGAGTCATTCGAGCGAAACTTCCGAAGCTAAAAGTGAAAGAGTTTGACCTGAACAATGGCAAGAGTTTTGGGATGGGTTTGAGAATTCAGTTCATACCAATCCAGATTTATCAGCGATTGATAAATTTTCCTATCTGCGCGGTTTAGTAGAAGAACCAGCGAAAACTGCGATCGCTAGATTCTCTTTAACGTCGGAGAATTACGAAGCTGCCCTGGAACTTCTTAAGACCAGATTTGGAAAGAAAGAAAACATTCAGAAGCTCCATATCAACGAACTGCTGAAAATCGCACCGGTAACGAGCGCAAGAGACACGGCGAAATTGAGAAGGTTACACGACACTGTCGAAACCCATCACAGAGGATTGCAAGCGCTGAAAGTCGACCCGAGCGCTTATTCTGCCATCGTAGTTCCGGCAATCATAGAGATGCTGCCAGAGATCGTCCGACTCACAATAACGCGTGGAAAGAAGACCACCGAATGGAACATGGATGAACTCCTGAAAGAACGAGGTTTCAGTAGTGCCGAGGTGCAGTGCCGAGGTGCAGTGCCGAGGTGCAGTGGGGGGCGAGTGCCGAAGGCACGAGCCTTCCAGGGGGGAGGATCTCTGATAACTATTCCAAAGGTGACTTCAATGGTCTTATTAATTATCTTCAAAACACTCCCTTACTGGATATAGTTCTCAGTGAGAGTGACAACGTGAATCTTGCCTGGTTAAAGTGGAAAGCTGCCTTCCTCGCTGCTGTCGACTCTTTTATACCTAAAACCATACTAAAGCGTTCCTTTACACCTCCTTATATTACAAAGGACCTACTTCATGCCATAAAAATAAAAGAGTCTCTCACAAGAAAAGCAAAGGCTAAGAACTCGCCTCAACAATGGGAAAAGTTCCGCAAAAGCCGACAGCATGTGAAGTGTTGGATTAACGCTAGAAAAAGAGAATATTTATCTAGTTTATCTGAATCTATATACGTTAATTCTAAACCTTTCTGGAGATTTTTTAAGTCTAAATCGTCAAAATCCTCAAAACCTGATGTGATGAAATTAGGAAATCTTAAACTCTCTTCTTCAAAAGAAAAGGCTGACGCTTTTAACAACTTTTTTTTTCAACAGGTTCTTCTTCCGTTCTTCTCCTTCAAATTCTACTCTCAATTCTCTTGACTCCATAATTGTTTCTGAATCCTTAGTACAGTCTCTATTATCTAATTTGTCACCTTCTAAAGCAACTGGCCCAGATGGAATACCTGCTTATCTCTTATCTGTTCTGAAGTTATCGCTCCCTCCCTGGCTGCTCTCTTCGAGTTATCTATCCAACAGGGTATAGTTCCCTCAGAATGGAAACATGCTAATATAGTTCCAGTCCCTAAGAAAAGTGACGTTCATGAAGTTACTAATTACAGACCAATTTCTTTACTATCCCAAATCTCTAAAGTTCTTTTTTCATTAAGAACTCTTTATATGATCTCCAGCATGGTTTCCGCTGTATTAGGTCATGTGTTACTCAACTTCTTAATATATTTCACGACATTGCAGGTAGTGCCTTTGATGCTGGTAAAGAAATTGACCTCATATATCTTGATTTTGCTAAAGCTTTTGACTCTGTCTCTCATAGTAAACTCTTATCCAAGCTGAAAACTTTTGGAATTTCCGGTCCTCTTCTTAAATGGTTTGCCGATTATCTTCATGGTCGGAAACAGCGCGTTGTTGTTGAAGGAGTTTCTTCGTCGTACCTTAGTGTTAAGTCTGGTGTGCCGCAAGGTAGTGTGATAGGTCCCCTTCTTTTTATTCTCTATGTTAATGACCTTCCGGAGGTAACCAGCAACAGTACTGTTGCTCTTTTTGCTGATGACAGCAAGTGCTTCCGCTCAATTGAGTCACCAGCGGATAGAGATCTCGTCCAGCTTGATCTCGATGCTATGAGCAACTGGTCACACTCCTGGCAAATGAAATTTAATGTGTCTAAAACTCTTTTACTAAGGATATCCCGAAAACGTACTCAATCTAGTCATTCCTACCACCTCAACAACGAATTAGTGAAAAGTGTAACAAATCAAACCGATTTGGGTGTGGTCATCAGCAATGACCTTAAGTGGTCCCCCCATATCGCTAAATGTGTTGCTAAAGCCAATCGTATGCTTGGGTTTCTTCTTTGTCTTACGGTAGTGAAATCTGGGCTCCTCAGGATAAGTCACGCGACCTTTCACTTCTTGAGGGTGTTCAGAGACGAGCCACTAAATTCATACTCCAAGATTATGAATCGTCTTATCCTGACCGTCTTAAAAGGCTTAACTTATTACCGATATCATATTGGCTTGAAATTAAGGATCTTCTCTTCTTTTTTAAGTGCAAACAAGGTCTCTACGATCTAGATATCTCCCGTTTTGTTACTTTTTCTTCTATTCGCTCGTCTCGCACTCGTTCAAGTCAAAACAACTTGCTTGAAGCCAATCCTTGTAGGACTTCTCTTTTTAGAAATTCTTTTTTCAACAGAATTGTATTTCTCTGGAACGATATCTCTCCGATAGTTCGTAATACTACTTCTGTTTCCATTTTTAAACATAAACTTTATATTCACTACTCTTCTAAGTTAGACTCCAATTTCGATGTTAATAGACTGCGCACCTGGACAAGTTTCTGTTCTAAATGTCGTTCTTTCAATCCAAGTTGTTGCTCTTAAATCTTTATTCTTATGTAATTTGTGTATTCGTTTTTTTATTGTGTTTTTACTTATATATGTTTATTATGTAATTTTTTGTTCGGTTGGTCTTCACATGGGACTCCTGTCCTGTTGATCATTCCTTCAATCATGTTCAAGTATTGCACCCTTTTATTTACTGTATATTTGCATTCTTGTATGGTTGTAAAGTTAATATAAATATATATAAATGGCATTTGCAGCATTCTGAGAACACATTTTGTAAAAAAAATTAGGTTTTCAAAACACTATTTTAATGGTGCATTTTGTTATAAATCACATGCTAAGCATAAAAAAACAACATTTTAGAGAAAATATTCTAGATGATTATCTACATTTGTGAATGGAATTGCAAGGTGGTTTAATTAACGGGCAAAGATTCTAATTGCGGCCGGAAAGAACATCGACCCTGAGTTGTACCCCAACTTATTCAAGGTGATCGCCATATCGAAGACCTTGCCAGTTGGTACTGCAACCGTGGAAAGAAGCTTCAGTGCTATGAATCGGATATTGAGCTGGGCTCGTAATAGCTTAGACAGTTCGTTGGCCAATGACTTTATGTTGCTATCGACGAACAAAGACCTGTTAAAAAGGATAAACTTGGACAAAGTGCTTGATCGTTGGGTAAATCAAAAAGCCCGAATTGCACCCTTTAATTAAAAACATGTATATAGTACTTTAAACTATCATCTTAATGCTGTAGATAATTTCAAGTTTCAACTGTTGTTATTATTGTTTATAGCCATCGATAGTGCTATGCCTATGGCTACGGCGTGTCAATAGTCAAATGAGAAGTTTAAAATTGTTTCTAAAGAAATTACAGCATGCTGCTTAAATCTATTGTTCATTTGTGCTTAGTATATTTTTCGCTGTAAGACTTTTATGCAATGTGTGAACATTTCTAACCCTTTGCGAAGCAAAATGACAATGGAAAAATGCGAAGCATCAAGCATGTTGTAACTTGTAAGAAATTTCTTTATCCATACTTACTTCATAACACTTATTTTGTGGGATTAGAATACTTTCGCTTGTTTTTATTAAAACACGCGATTTTGCTGCTGTTGTTATTGTAATAAGTAGTGCTTCCACTTCTTGAAATGAAAACTTTCTTGTGCTTCCACTTTTCAAAATGAAAGCTTCAGCTAAAGTTTTTCAAGTTGTGAAAAAGGTTCTCAGTAAGTGTGTTGTTTGCTGCAGAATACAGGGTAAGTCTTGTGGTGTGCCAGCTATAGCAGTTTTACCAGATTTCAGGGTGAAGGAAGTGCCACCATTCTCTAAGGTGGGTGTAGACTAGGCTGATGCGATATATCGATATATTCGATAAATATCGATATTTCAAAAATATCGATATTTCAAAAATATCGATATTTCAAAAATATCGATATTCGATTTTTCGCATATCGAAAATATCGAAAGTTTCAACTTGACAATTTCATCTCTCTTTTTCGGCAATTAGTTTCGGCGGTTGAGCGCTTGAAAACAATAACTAATGACTCAGTCCATGTAAATGATTTTCCTCTCCTTTCGCAGTATGTCCGACGA
Source organism: Chrysogorgia sp. JL179-B06 (assembly GCA_035772405.1). NCBI lineage: Eukaryota > Metazoa > Cnidaria > Anthozoa > Scleralcyonacea > Chrysogorgiidae > Chrysogorgia > Chrysogorgia sp. JL179-B06. Next base: position 978,468 of record JAYKKM010000329.1, read on the forward strand.
TATCTGGCGATTCCAGCAAGCAGCGCTCCGACTGAAAGACTATTCAGCAAATCCGGACAAATAGTAACGGCAAAGCGAGTCCAGCTTAAGCCGAACAAGGCGAACATGTTAGTGTTTCTTGCCGAAAATTTATGAACAAACGTGCGAAATCGTTTATGCTTTAAGCTTGTAAATAAATCTTTTAACGTTAATAAATTGTTGTAAATAAATCTTTTAACGTTTTGACTATTTTGCGACTTTGTTTTTTACACGCGCGTATATGCCGCATCACAAACAGCAACTAAATTAAGTTTTCTAATTTGCATAATTCGATATAGTCGATATTATCGATATTTTTTTCTTCGATATCGATATTCGATATTTTTTCAATATCGCATCAGCCTAGACTTTGCTGGACCATTGTTTGTGAAAGGTATTTCTGGTGGGATGGAAAAGGTCTATTTTGCTCTATTTTCTTGTTGTGTAACAAGGGCTATCCATTTAGACTTGACCACGGACTTGTCAGCAACTACATTCATCCGTTGTTTGCGTAAATTTGCTGCTCGGAGAGGTACGCCTGCCTTGATTATCTCAGATAATGCAAAGACATTCAAGGCAACCAGCAAAGTGTTAAAGAGGTTATAGGTGAGGATCCTGAAGTGATTGCCCACTTAACAAAGAATAGGATTGAATGATTGAATAGAGATTTAATCTTGAAAGGTGGTTTCTATGAACGGATGGTGGGAAGTGTTAAGCGATGCTTAAAAAAGGTACTTGGAAATGCAAAGTTGAAGTTCGATGACCTACTAACCATTTTTGCTGGAGGTTGATGGAACTTTAAATTGCAGACCTCTGACTTTGAATATGATGAGGTTGGTGCGGAGGTGTTAACTCCCTCACACTTAGTATACCGCGTAAGTTTGCCTGATGAACTGTATGACGAGGAAGAAGAGAGTGAGAACGGGTTTCTCAAAAGGTTCAGGTATTTGGCTAAGAAGAGGCTGCATTACTGGAATAGATGGCGTAGCGAGTATTTGACTTATTTAAGAGAGTACCATAAAAATGGTAAGCATGGTCTTGCAGTGGAACTGCAGGTTGGAGATGTTGTCTTGGTGAGAGAAGACAAAAAAATGTAATTGTTGGAAATTGGGTAAGGTGGAATAATTGGTTGTTGGAAAGGACCAGGTCATCAGAGGGGCTAAATTGAAGGTGTTGACCAAGGGAAAGCCAGTTTACCTGAGCAGACCCATCCAAAAGTTATATCCATTAGAGGTCAGTCGTGGCTGTAAGGTATTGGATGACTCGAAAGCAGGGAAGAACGACGATGGTGCAGAAGCGTCTATAGGTGTTAGGAGAACACCTAAACGTGCCGCTGCGATTGATTCAGTCTGGAAGACAAGAGCTATGCTTGACCCTCAGCCTTAGCCTTAGGTCAATGGGGGAGTGTGTTGAGTAAATTGATGTAATTAATTAACATATTTTAGAATAATTAGTGACACTGGAGAACTTGAAACTTAATAGGTAATTGTTGTTATGAATACAAACAAGGTTATTGTTTATGTAATTTAATATTGAGCTGCGGCCCACTATAATATTTATACGAAACCTTGTAACTAGAGAGATTTAGATTTTCTCTCGAGGTGAGCACATAGCTTTGAGGAATAGATGTTTTATACAGATAGATACAGTCCCTTTGAATGTGATCGCGCTCATTGTAACCCGTGAACCTGAGTGGAAGGAATATCCACGACATAGATATATAATCCTCTGTGTAATTACACCGTAGTCATTAGACCATTTTATCTGAAGAGTACCACACGAAACTAACCACAAATAAAATGTCTAGTCACAACTGTTGAGTCTTTGAATTTTTACTACATATATATATATATTTAATAAATAAATAAATAAATAAATATATCTCGCTCTACCGTCAAGGTATTGAGCACTCTATAGTCTATTGTAAACCACTTATTCAATTATATAGCTACAGTAGGTATGTATACTCAATGGAAATGAATTAAAGTGCATATGAAGTGAGAATTAAGTTTGCTTCATTTGAAAGAACTTTTGAAAAGATAGAGTGGCGCTTTTCTAATTTCATATCTCACCTTACTGATGAGATATTTGCAGTAGGTTTGTTTGATATGTAAATGGCATCTTTGGGATTAAATGCCGATTAAATGCTGATTTCACAAAAATGGCACCAAAAAACAAAAATGGTCTACCTGAGTACATGTATATGTTTTATTCCAATATATTGTCTCAACTAAATTTGTTTATCTAAGTTCAGCATTAATAAAAAAAGATTGTCTTATTTATAGTTGCCATTGTGGGTCTGTCCCGAGTGCCGTGAAAAAGTTGAAGAAGATGAGAGAATGGCTGGAATGGATACTTCATTAGCTGTAAGCTGATTATCCTAATGTTATTTACTGTATTGGATATGCTGGGATGAACGGTGTAGCATTCTACATCATAGTAAATGAAATGGAAGATTTAGGACATGTGCTCTCTTTATATTATATACACGTACAAGCCAACCTGACAAACATGCTTTACTTGATCGACTCTGAAGTCTGAAGATGACCGCCGCTGAGGCCGTCGAAACGTCAATCATCAACAATAGTCTATCTCAAGACTACACTACAACAACCTGGACGATCAACCTCACATTTGATTTCTAATGATAAATGGTTCAAACCATTTACTTCATTTACTTTAAAGTTAGAATGGTTATCTGCTAGCATGGATTCTCATTGGCGGTCAACATTCTGTCAGTTTTCAGTTAAAGAAATATACGTAAAATGATTTACCATGTTTATCATATTATGTACTGTGATATAAACAAATGTTGTGAGACGTGACATTATAGCACGGCATTCTGACGTCACGCTTAAATACTAATTATACACCTTCTGTCTAGTAAGCCTTGCGCTGATGCCTATTCTAATTCTAATTTGAGAATTCTCTCGAAGTGTCGGTCAGCTTTTCAATTAAAGATAATGATATATTAAACTTAATGATCCGGATCTTTGCAGACAAAAGGAATTCGTTTTCAACTTGGCGTTATTGTGAGATGTCATCCTATACGCGTGGGGTGACATCATCTGATTATTATTCAGTTTTTCGATTATATAAAGGCTCATGTTTCTAATTTTCAGTTAGCAGACGTAGCACTTGATAAGTGGTCTGCCGAAATGCATCGTGTTATTTTATTTTAAGCCTATTTATTTCGCAAATCTTTAAACAGTTCTTTTAAGAACTCATTTCTTTTTCTCATCCTTTGCTCCAACATTACGCCATTGTTAGTTTTTGTAAATGTGTTTACAAATATGCAGTTTAGATTTCAGAACGTTCTGAACTTATTACCATTCACCATGGTTAGTACGTTTTACAAAGCTGTATTTAAATTTGTCACCACGACAAAATCATTGTTCTATTAATTATAATAATAATAAAAGACGTTTTAAGCGCAACATGATACAAGGACCTTTGATTTAATTTATTATTTATTTTTTGATAAGCCCTGGTTAGTATTTTTGTTTCTGCGGCTCAGAAACATTTTTCTGAGTTTGCGTTAAAGCTTGAGTAGCAAACAATTTACTATATTGAAACAACCAAGCTGTAAGTCACATATATATGTAAAATTTCGTTTTCTACGTCTGATTCGTTTGAAAACCCAAACATACCTGCAACACATCTTTCTGGTTTGTTGCTTGCTTGGATAATAACTACGCAACAGACTGATGAGCAAATAACTCCAATGAGTGACTTCCGTCCCTTAAGTTACGTCACATAAGAAGTAGTTATACCAAACCCTTTGCAAGTTGCGGAAATTTTAAGCGGGCAACTCCAAAAAACGCTTTTTTGGCAATGAGTAAAGAGATACGATACGTGGACGATCGTCAAGCTCATATCCTCAGAAAAATGATTCTGAGTCGCATACAGGAATCGAACCTGTAACCTTCTGATTGCCGGTGAGACGCTCTAACCATTGAGCTAACGAGATTCAGATGGAGAGCGAAGGTTACAATGATGTACTGATTCGATTGATATATATGCACTGAGTCCCATCGAGTCTCGTTAGCTTAATCGTTAGAGCGTCTCACCGGCAATCAGAAGGTTACAGGTTCGATTCCTGTACGGGACTCAGAATCATTTTTCTGAGAATATGAGCTTGACGATCGTCCACGTATCGTCTGTCCACTCCGAGCTCTAAGCTAAAAACTATGGAGGGTTTATGTAATAGATGTAACATGAGCAGCGGATCTGTATTGGGATTTAAATGATATGATGATTTAAATTTGGTGATATTAGGAGAAATCTATTACCGATTTACAGATATTGATTAAATATTAATTTATTTTGAATTGTCTTCATGAATTATTATTTTTTTATTTAAATACACTTTAAAGATTTTGTACTGTTTTTGTAGGATAATGACATGCTCTTTCAGTCTACAACAAGTGTAGTAAACTCACTTATGCCCGAAGGCGTTCCTGAGAAAGACATGTGCAACTGTCATGTCTGTGCTGGGAAGAGGTGGGTAACGTTATGTACGCAAGATTTTCTTGCATCACTTGCAGTAGGACAAATGCTGAAGAAATAGCGAGGAAATCAGTTGTCGGCGTGGTCGTTTTTCATGCTCTGCAGAAATTTTTCGAATTTTACAAACCCGGATGGTCTCTGCACCTGTTAAAGATGCACCCGTTAAAGTGCCTATCCGGGGTTTAGGTATTTTACATATTTGTGATCTTTGGAATCTCTTTAAAAGAATTGTAAAATATCTTGTCATAAAATTTTTCCCCTACTAAAGTTGATTTACTATTCACAGGAAATTACGTCAAAGCATCGACACACAAAGACATTGCACAGTGATTCACAGTGAAATACAAAGAAAGTTTGGGAATTGAGCGAATTTTGTCAAAACAGGTCTGTAAAAAAGTTTAGAACCAAACCTTTTTTGTATTTCACTGTTGAATCAGTGTGCAATGTCTTTGTGTGTCCCTGTTTTGACGCATTGCCTGTGAATAGTAAATCAACTTTAGCAGGGGAAAAAGACGCGAAGATGAAATTTTTTTTTGGTAGAACCCAAAGATTACGAATATGTAAAATCCTCAAACCCCGGATAGGCACTTTAAGGACACTTTGGTTTCCGTTACATACTTTAACGAGGGCGACGCTCGAGTTACTGTAACTATCAGGGCGAGTTGTCAAATTGTTTTTTAGTAAATATTTGTCTACTGATGTTCCAAAGTGTTTATGAAACGAAAATTGAGGTGACTTTTTTATTGATTTATTTGAGAGAACTTCTCAAACGATAAAGAATGGCGTTTGTAGTTCTTTAATATCTTATCTCGTTCTCGAGTTATTCAAGATTGTGTAATATGACCTATGATGTCACTAGTTGTACCCACCATTATGATGAATCAGAAAATGAAGCATATCTTCGAAAATATTGAGCAAGATTGTTTGAAACTTTACACAAGTATACAGGTCACTAAATTGAATATCCCCACGTCAACTTTATCGTTACCATAGCAATATATATTAGTTCCCTGACCTTTCATCCTGCAGCGAAAATTTTCTATTTTCCACCATGCCCTACAAAGATTTTGACTTAAAGTTGCTCTGTTTTGTTGGCAATACTATTGAAAATATACCTCACTGATCAACAGTTAAATATTGGTTTAGAAAAGGCAGAATATAAACAAGTTTATGAGAGGAATAAAGGAGTCTGGAAACTAATCTGTTACCATGGAAATGATAACGTTTATGTGAGTTATTCAATTTAGTGACCTGTGTACTTGTTCAATAGTTTCGAAGATATGCTTCATTTTCTGATTTGTTATAATGATGGGTACAACTAGTGACGTCATAGGTCATATTACACAATCTTGAATATCTCGAGAACGAGATAAGGTATGGAAGAACTACAAACGCCATTCTTTATCGTTTGAGGAGTTCTCTCAAATAAATCAATAAAAATGTCATCTCAATTTTCGTTTCATAAACACTTTAAAGTGCCCCTAACCTTTATTGTCTTATTTGGAAGAACTTTTCAAATGATAAAGTAACTTATTTTGAAGATCTTTGTTTCTTCGCTTTCTTTTTGAGATATATCAGTTTGTTTGATATGCAAATGTCCGGAATTTACGTCACACATGCATAATGAGTTATCAGAGAATGTTATATCTTTCCGTTCATCAAATAAAAACACTAAAGAGTGAATAACACGTGTGCGTGTTTCTCACACAACACCAAACTTCTCGATTTTAAAGAATTTCGTTCGAGATTGAAAGAGATACAGACATTTCTCCAAAAAGTCATTATGCATGTATGACGTAAATTCCGTACATTTGCATATCAAACAAACTGATATATCTCAAAAAGAAAGCGAAGAAACGAAAATCTTTACTTTGTCATTTTAAAAGTTCTTCCAAATAAGAAAATAAAAATTTTTGAGGTTAGGGGCACTTTAACTACAAATGTTCTTGACCAAACGTTTGACAAATTAATAGAAATTATCTTGTCCTGTATTAAAACAATTTATTTCTATCCAATTGATGTAAAATTGGAGATTGCTAGCGATCAAACTTCAACATTGGCGTCTTTAAATTTGTCGTGTTAGTGGAAATGAGCTAAAATTTCAGGAAAATTGCTGCCCAAGAGAGAACAAAAACAGCAAACAAATGAATGGAATGAAAATGTTTAACGGTAAAGACGTTTATATTGTTTACTTAGGTTTGTTTAAACGAAATAACTGGAAATAAAACACATTTAAAAATTTTGCTTGCTTAACTTCCGAAGTTCGTTACGAACAAAGTTCACTCCGTAAAACTAATGTTCCTTTCGATATTCTTCAACAATTTTGCATTAACTAGAAATAGATTGTTTGAATACAGGACAAGATAATTTCTATTAATCTGTCAAAGGTTTTTGATTGTCTTTGTCTCTGGTTGCTGTAAGACGTAAGTAGGTAATTATTTAATTGGTGAATCATTAACCGGTGAATTATCCATTACATGTAATAATGGAACCTATGTTTGTCTTAAAAATGCAAATTGCATTTACAAATTTATTCTCTGCTGATTTAGTTAAATCTGCTGTTAGCTTACCAACAGCACTGTCTAGTAATCCACCATGCGAAAATTTCAACACCTGGTTTATGCACCCTCTACCCCTAGTCTTCTGTAACAAATATTGTGATGTTTGTGCTTGATCAATCTATCAGTGCAAGTGTCTATGAAATGAAAAATCACCCCATCTTTTTGTGGTTGTATTTGAAAGAACACGTAAAATAATGAAAAATAGCTTTTACATGACTTTCATATCTTATATTACGCTTCATGTAACTTGAGTTGTGACATCACAAGATGGGCACAGCATTACATCAAAACACAAAATCAAGCATATCTTTGGATTGGTTTGACTAAACAAAATCTCAGCATTGAGATTGTTGTTACTAGGTTCCCATGGTAACAGATTCGGATTTATCACAGATTTGGATTTATTTTTCCACAGTTTAAACAACGTAGTCTTTTTGTTTCATAAAAATGGGCCTCCCTTTTGGTCACATCCCATGCTCATTGCTCGACAAGGCTGACCCATGCAGGCACTAATGTTCCATGCGGTACCAACATGTTCGCATCGCGGACCTATTTTTATATTGTAGATATAGATTTTATCATTTTTATTTTCGGCATTTTACCTTGCTGGGTGTACACCTGTTGTAATCTCGCCTTGTTGTACATTGATTTAGTTTATTGTTATTTTTTATCTACACCACAATAAAAGCTAAATAAATAAATTATCAAAATTACATGACGAATGCGAGTTGCTGACCGCCATCGCGCGCCATTCTGCGTGATGCGTGCGAATTGCTGACGCCACCAAATTTCAGTATATTGGCCATTTTGAAGGGAATTTGTTACGTGTATGTCGCCATAGCAACGGATCGAATTTTACTGAAATTAATGAATTCAAAATTCGAAATATTAATCTCTTCATACTAGAGGTGTGCGGATTCGGATCGGATTCGGACAAAAATTCACGCGCCCGGATCGGATTTTGTTGTTTTTCTGCCGGATCGGATTTTGTAGGTTTTTGTCGGATCGGATTGGATTATTTTTTTTAGTTGCCCAGTTGTTAAATAGACATTATACATAATGACATATGAATCTATTAGTGACAACTAGTACCAGAATTCCTTGCGAGATTTCCTTTCCCATGTTAATGTTAAACTTTCTCTAGGAAACGTAAAACAATTGCTCTACGTATCATCACAAAAAGATATACCGAAAACGATTGTGGTAGTAGTAGTGACTAATAGTTCATACATCATTATGCATAAAGTCTATTAAAAACTGATTTTTTTTATTACGAACGTATTTTCAAATATAGGTCTTAAAAGGTTTTTAAAAGATTTTTTAAAAGTAAGTTCGTTACAAGTGCTCGTAAGCTTAATGCGAGTTCCTTGCGAGTGCTCGTAAGTTGACTGCGAGTTCCTTGCGAGTGCTCGCAAGCTGACTGCAAGTTCCTTGCAAGTGTATGCTCACTGCGAGTATAATAAACACCCACTAATAAGAACATTCCACCTGAAATTTGGAATTTTAGGCCCTGCTGTCAGTTTACGAGCTCTTGTAACGAACTTGCAGTCAGTTTACGAGCACTTGTAACGAACTTGCAGTCAGTTTACGAGCTCTTGTAACGAACTTGCAGTCAGTTTACGAGCTCTTGTAACGAACTTGCAGTGAGTTTACGAGCTCTTGTAACAAACTTGCAGTCAGTTTACGAGCTCTTGTAACGAACTTGCAGTGAGTTTACGAGCACTTGCAACGAACTTGCAGTGAGTTTACGAGCACTTGCAACGAACTCGCAGTGAGTTTACGAGCACTTGCAACGAACTTGCAGTGAGTTTACGAGCACTAGTAACGAACTTGCAGTAAGTTTAGGAGCACTTGGAACGAACTTGCAGTAAGTTTAGGAGCACTTGGAACGAACTTGCAGTAAGTTTACGAGCACTTGGAACGAACTTGCAGTAAGTTTCCTTGCAAGTGCTTCTACTGCTAACCTGTTGTTGCGAAGAGTGGAGAACGGGACATATTTGTTCTAGGCGACTGACGTTTGTATTTGCGACTGCTGCTTCAACCAGTCGCAAACACCAATGTGCGTTTTTTTCTTTGCAGGCATCTTGTTCCAAGAAAAAACAAGGAACTGCAGGAACTACAGGTAACACATGAAGCTTTAGGGATTACACAGAAATTTATCCAAATTTCTGGCACAGTTTGCTGACCACTCTATTGCTGGCTCAGTGCCTAATTTTTGCACCTGTTTATATGCATATAGATTGCTGTAGTGAATGTGGAAGGTTGGAGTAGACAGACGTGGATGATTGTCAAGCTCACATTCTCAGGAAATGTTTGTCCCGGACAGGGATCGAAACATTTTATGAGGATTTGTGCTTGGTGATCGTCCACGTAACGTCTGTCTACTCCAAGTAGGCTGATGCGATATTGAAAAAATATCGAATATCGAGAAAAAAAATATCGATAATATCGACTATATCGAATTATGCAAATTAGAAACCTTATTTTAGTTGCTGTTCGTGATGCGGCATACGCGCGTGTAAAAAACAAAGTCGCAAAATAGTCAAAATGTTAAAAGATTTATTTACAACAATTTATTAACGTTAAAAGATTTATTTACAAGCTTAAAGAGTGAGTGTCAGGGTAGTGCTTTGCGCGCTTCTTTTCTTCTTGGCGGCCATTTTATGGGACGCCTATTTCAGTTCACAAACGAATCCGTCGATATTTGATCAATCCTTCTTATAAATTATCCATTTTCAAGTTTTCTAAGAAGTAAATATACCTGAGTGATCAATTATTGTGATATTTTTCGTAAAATTGATCATTTACTATAGTAATCTTTTCGATACATAGAAGCTGCTACGAGCGCTTCGCCTCCGAAGCGTGGAAGGCCGGGTTATGCTGCTGAAACAGCGCGAATACGCTTGAGCTGGACTCGCTTTGCTGTTATTATTTGTCCGGCTTTGCTGAATAGTCTTTCAGTCGGACTTGCTGGAATCGCCAGATATCGTCGGACATACTGCGAAAGGAGAGGAAAATAATTTACATGGACTGAGTCATCAGTTATTGTTTTCTTGTGTTAATCCCAATGGTGGGTGGTGTTGCTAAAATTATAGTTATGAATCACACTTATTGTGTTTACAACCACCTACTCGCTTTTAAACCGATACGCTTTCATCACTTGAATTCGCAAATGCCGTCATACACGTGTTTTCTCAACTTTACTGAAACTAATTGCCGAAAAAGAGATGAAGTTGTCAGGTTGAAACTTTCGATATTTTCGATATGCGAAAAATCGAATATCGATATTTTTGAAATATCGATATTTATCGAAAATATCGATATATCGCATCAGCCTAACTCCAAGCTCCCATATTTACTTGTATCCCATATTTACTTGTATGTAATATGTATGTATGTATATGTATATACCATTGGCGCATGGTGATTTTGAAAATTAACGTTATCTCAGCCATTAAAAACCAGGGAGAAAAACGGTTCTTTTGACGTAGCCAAGCACCTGGGCATCGGAGATATCGCCATGGACCATTCAGCGTCCCCATCCATGATTCGGGTATCTATAATATAAAGGCGTCGAAATGTGACCAGTTTGGCGCTGGTTCGATGGTCTACATTGGTCGAGGTCACCTGCGCAGTCTCCGCTTTATTGTCGTACCCGTCCACCTACGGGGCCTGGCACCTGGACCCCTCTTTCGTTGGACTACCGGATTACCTCTCACTTCGCGAGACGTCAACACTCACCTGCGCTCCATCTTAACGCGGGCTGGAATCACCGGTAACTACTCCAGCGACAGTTTCCGAATCGGGGCGACGTCAGCTGCAGCAACTGCATGGTAATACCCGACCACCTAATTAAAGTCATGGGACGCTGGGCAAGTACAGCCTACCAAAGATCCATTCACTCTTCGCCGTCTACTCTAGCAGACGTAGTAACACTTAGCGTAGTGGGTCGGAGCCGTTGGTTGGGAAGAGGGTTATCGGTAACCCTTTCTCCAACCCACGGTATACCCTTTGATTACCGCAAGGCGAGGTCAGGCTCAAGGATAAGCCTTGGCAACCTGCAATCTTAGTTATCTAACAATAACTGGTTTATACTGTGAAGGAATAGAGAGCAGTTAAATATATTTATACAATAAATACAGTTAACAGCGAACAGGGTACGTGCAATGTTTCGTCATATGGGGCTAGCCTCCGCTCCGGCAGCTGAGCACGTGATCACTGGACTATTTAAGTGACTGGATAGCGAGAGGCCCAGCATTGTTCGCAGGTAATCAAACAGATGCCGAGATTCACACGTAACAGTATGGCAACGCCCCACCCACCCGCGCCTATCTGCAGGGCCCTATATGGTGGACTACGTCTGCGATTATATATCACTTGGTTATGAAGATCTGCAGTTCTTCGACTAAGCTTATCAGGTCACTGGTGTACATTGGTGGATCAATAATTGTTTTATTATATAACTATACACCATACACCGTAGCTACACAATCATGTGAACTCGATTCATACGTGGATGACTCGAAACTGTATTTATCGTTCCCCATCAAGGATATGGAACAAGCAACCCGGAATTTTGAGGAAGATCTCCATAAGGTCGCCAAATGGTGCTGTGAGAACCAATTGTTAATTAATCCAGCTCAGACCAAATTTCTTCTTGTTGGTACACGACAGTTGATGCAAACCCTTCATACTGAAATGTCATTGAATTTTCTGGGAAAAACTATATTAAGCCTGTTTCATCAGCTAAAGACCTACAGGTGTTATTTTAGACTCACACTTAACTTATGATTGTCATATAGCAAAGTTGGTCTCGTCATGTATGTCCAAGCTTTGCCAAATTAACCGCGTTAAGGTAGGTTTGATAACGATACATTATCAACAATTATTGGATCCTAATAAGTAAACTTTTGTATTGCTCTAACGTGTGGTCTAACACATCATCTTCGAATGTAAAGAAACTTCAGGCCGTACAGAACTTTGCCTGCAGGATAATTACTGAGACTAAAAAGTTTGACCATGTCACCCCTGCGCTACAGCAACTCAACTGGTTACCAGTGGAACAATTATTATTGTATAGGAATACAGTACTGACCTATAAATGTTTTAATGGTTGCGCACCAAGTTATTTATGTAATAAGTTCAGTAAACGCTCCGAGACACATGACTACATAACACGCAATCGAAGCCTTTTAAACGTTCGATTGTTTAGAATTGATTCAGGTCAGAGAACCTTTTACTATAGAGCGGTTAAAATATGGAACAATTTGGATAATGAACTAAAGCTGTTCCCATCTCTTGGTAATTTTAAAAAGGCTCTTAGAGCATTTATGTTAGACAATTTTTATTCGAATTTATAAGTCAGTATATTATTAGTTGAATTTAACATTAGTATTTTTACTCTAGCTTGTTTTGATACTGTTTTAACTCACACATGTAAATATATATATATATATATATAGTTACGTAATTAATCTTCTTTTTATTATATTGACCAATTTTGTTAATTGAGTGTTGAAAAGCCCTTAATGGGAACACGCAGTAAAGTTTAATAATAATAATAACTTAGTCAGTTCGAGATATCTTTTTAAAACCCCATCGATTTCAGCTTTTTTCGGCCTAAAAACATGCCGCTATCTTGCTTTTTCTCTACTGCTAGGATATGAGGTGATAGCCTAGTAATAGAGGAGCCAATCAAATTGCGAGATATAAAGATACATGTATAAAGGCCTTTTATTTAAAATAGATATAAAATAGATAGAGATATAAGGCCTTTTATTTAAAAGTTGTTTTTTTTGGACTACATTTCTGTACTCTTGATGTTGTAATTGTTACAAAAAAATCACTCCGGTTCTGGAAGATCAATTACTTGTTAGTGCAGAAGAGCTATTGCTATACCCTTGGCGTCCGTGTCGGCGTCCGCGTCCGTGTCGCGCATTTGGAATCCGTAGACGGTCGGCTTAATAGCATCTTGGTACTTTTTTACGTGCGACTATTTTTTGATAATATTCTAAACCAAACCCTAAAACTAACCCTAATCTTAACCCTAACTCTATTAACTCTTTCCAGTCCGGCCCAGTCAAAAGGGGTCATAGAAGACCCCCGAAGTCGTCAATCGAAAAACACGGCACACGGTAACGCAAGATTAAAAATTGAAATTCGACAAGCGCCAGACACATGAGATCCACTCACACGCCAAGTTTGATTTGATTTCATAAACAACTCTGCGATTGGTGGCATTTTGAGTTTTCAAGATGCTACGCGGGCGTGCAAGATGGCCTTTTCTAGAAAAATTTATATTAACATAATGTGTCTTGTTCGGAAAATTCAAAAGCATTGGTAACAGCCAGTTTATTGGGCTTTCAGAAAAGGTATAGGTTTCGCAACAGTTATGAATATTTCCCGCGATATCAATAGAACAAAGAGGTAGTTCAATTTTGGATGTTTTTCAGCCGGACAGGAAAGAGTTAAGTAAAGAAAAAAGTAAAGTAAAAATTAAAAAAATGGTAAAAATCTTTCTCACCCAACACTCGAACCCCGACCTCACAAGTAAAAATCAATGACACAGACCACTCAGCTATGCAAGCAAACTTGAAAAAATCGGTTGATCAATATTTATTGAATCCCATTGTAAGTGAACCATATACATAATAAAAAGATGCTACCGACACTAAAGATGCTACCGACCGTCTACGGATTCCAAATTTGCGTCGTCGTCCGCGCCAAATGATAAGGTCAGCGTTAAGTTGTTGAATTTCAATGTGTTTAGCATTGAACCAGACGTATATACCCCACATGATAACAAGCGTTTTCCCAAGCTTTCACTATTTTGTACATTGGTTAACTGTGAAGTAGTCCTTGCAATACTGATCAGTGGCGAAGCAGGCAATAACAACTGGTCATGATATGTAAACTATAACATGAATTATATATTATTATTCAAATATTCAGAAATATATTGTTTTCAAAATATGCAAATGATTATAATTTAGCATAGCATGACCAAATGCGATATAGAATATCCGTCCACTTTAACTTAAATTTACTGACACAAATCAAGAATGTGAAATTGATAAATAATTAATTTTAAAGAACGAAGCAATTCTATTATGACAATTTTCAACAATTTGACACGGTTTAATGACCATTTAATAGTAAGCGTTGCTGATATTTCTAGTTCCCTTTTCAATTTCTGGCTTTCCCTCTCTTCTTTCCATACTGGTGTGTCTAAGGCTGCGTTTACACTAGAGCAAAAGTATCCGGATTCATATTGTTTTGCATCTGTTGTGAAGTATGGGATGTGTTTGGTGAAACACAATCAAAACTACTCCAAAAACTGCAAAATAGAGCTGCTCGAATTATCATGAATATGAGCAATGATATAGATCACTCTGTTGCTTTACAAGCATTAGGCTGGGTGCCACTTAAAACAGAAAGCAAAAATGATGTATAAAATATTAAATAAAATGGGTCCTGAGTCACTCACTAATCTTTTCACATATAAAGGTGAGATGACAAACCATAATCTTCGAGACATTTCAAGTAGTCTTTGTTTACCAAAACCGCGTACTAATAATATGAAAAATAGTTTCATGTATGACGGGGCATACCTTTGGAATTCTATTCCAAAATAAATTAGGGAGAGCAAATCCCTTTCTTCTTTTCGAAATAAAATCGCTACTCACATTGATAGTAAATGTAAATAGATGTACCAGCTGTATATAGATTTCTACTAGTTGATTTTAATACGTAACTTACCTCAATCTATAAATTTATTCAATATACTATATTTCATACTCTGTAAATAATCTTAAATACTACAATTGTTATACACACGCCCCTCGTGGAAATCAGCTTCGGTTGACGGGGTCAGCGTGTTTAAATAAAGTTTTCTATCTATCTATCTATCATCCTCATGGGAATAAAAAACAATACGAATCCGATAACTTTTGCTCTAGTGTAAACGCAGCCTTAGGCCCGGGTCAAACGTCGAACTTTTCATGAATCAAATTCAATGTAAATTAGGAAACTCTTTTGTTTAAGTTCATTTGCATTGAATTCGACTCATGAAAAGTTCGACGTCTGACCTGGGCCTAAGAAGGGTTTCTATTCTTAGAAGTTTCAGGCACAAGCTCCCTGGTTCTGTTTTACTTCAGTGTACGTTTCTAAATATAAATCGTCGCTTGACTTGACAACTTTGCGTTTCGATCAACATTTCTAAAATTACCCACTGTTCCTGGCATTTGAAGGACTATAAGTGTTGTGATCAATGGCTTATGGATTTACAACAATTTCACAAGATTTAAATATGTTATATTTGCTTTTATTTGGCATATCACACACTCAAACATGTATAGCGCAGCGCACAGGTGGTATTTTTTAACCCAAAATGCGGGCAAACAAACTAAAATTGAGTCTGAAAAATTCCCAAATGACTCATTTCCTATTGTTTAGGATTTAGATGTAAATACGGACAAACATCAACAACATGCGTCATCTGTACGCTCCGCTAATGCAGTGTAGTAATATGGCGGCAACGACCTGCGCCCAGGAACGCTTCTGTGCCCGCATACTCATATTCTGTGCCCGCATACTCATATTCTGTGCTCGTACTGTACTCGACTTTTCCTTTTGTCTTTTCTAATTAGTTCCACGCGACGTCTCACAGAACAAAGGAAATTTTTATTTTCCACATAGTGGAGATTCGACATAAGGGGCGGTTTTCCACAGGCGAATATTTTCGCGCGAAGCGAATTTCTATATTCAAAATATTTCTGAGAGCTCATAAGACAAAAAAGAAAAAGTCGTTTCGCGCGAATTTACTAGCGAACGATAAGGAGTCATTGGTGTTCATTTGACTGTTCGAAGACAATTAGATAAATTTTAGTATGAGTATTGCATAATATGTGGTGATTTCAACATTGACTAGCTAGCAGCTATACTTAAAATATTTGGTCCCTCATATCAGCAAAAGTTGCATCTTCCTTCAACCAATTATGGATCACTTCTGGATCACTTCTGGATCATCTGTACACCAATATTCCAGACGAATACCTTACAAGTGGAATATATGAATCATATTTTTCAGACCACAAACCGGTGTGGTTTGCCTTAAAATAGATGAGACAAAGCAACGAAAGCAAAGCATGCATGATCTAGACACAATTTGCAGCACTTCACTTTCTTATAGAAATTTCTAGTTTAATGTTTATACTGCACAAATTAACGGTGAGCATACTAAGGACTTTATTTAAGAGCATCAGTTTTGTAACTGATGTTCCCCCACTGTAAGTGAAGTCTTATTATGAATCTTTAGTAAACTAGCACGGCAACGGGAGCATTTCAAAGAAGGTACTGTTAATTGACTACGGTATTTGATATCCGAAGCTTGTTTTAACACCACCAAAACGCATCAGTACTATTACTAACGATTGAAGTGTTAACAGCTCTCGCCTTTTTGTGAGTTCACGCCATCCTGAAGCGTAAAGATGCTCAGACAGCCGTTGTAAAAAGAACGAAGACGGTGTACAGATTACCCTTAGGACAATAATTTATTCGTTTGAAGGACGCCGTCGTGTTTGCTAAAATTTCCTAATATTATTACTGCACGACCTTTACCTACCATTATCACTTTTTATCATCTCCTGTAGTTTTCTTGGTTTGAAGTCAAACACTTCGTGCGCTGTGTTTACAGAGAAGCTGGGACGACATTAGCTGGTAAGTAGCACAATGGCAATCGTAATCTTATTCCACGCACAACGCGTTGCAACAAACAGGTTTCTGTGGTGCTGGATACATTTCCATCGCAACTCGATATTATTTACATATAATAAGTGCTGAAATATTATTTCACGGTTTGTATTTGCCATACGATATTTTTCACGGCTGAATAAACCCTATATAAGACAACATTCGTGTATTTTTTCGGAAGCGTTACTTTTAGGCGTTTCAAACGTCGAACTTTTCATGTGTCGAATGTAATGCAAATCAATCTCGTACTCAGAGCCTGCGTTCTTTTTGGCCTGCGCCAAGAAACGGAGGCTCTGGGGAACTCCGATAAAACTCGTCATTTGATTGGTTGATGCTGAGCTCTTGTATAGATTTAGCAATAGGACGTGGACGTCAAGCGTGATATGTCAAACGTGAGATGGCGTGAGCTGGCGTGGATTTTCGTCAATTTCACTTCCGGCGCTAAAGACGACGTCGTCTTTAATCTTTAATCTTTAATTACATTTTTTAGCGGTAGCCTATTCAGTAAAACTGTTTTTCAAAGGGCCGTGCTATTATAGTTAAAAATAAGTACAGCATAAACCTAACTATATAAATATATCAATAAACAATAACTAAAATAAAAATACAAATGTAAGTCAATATATACAATTATATTACAAGTCGTCAGCTATTCAATTATGAAAGATTCTTAAGTCGTCGTTTGAATGACGAGATAGATAGACTTTGATAATTGTCAGTTACTTCATTGGACAGTTCGTTCCACGAAATTGCAGCCCTATATGAGTAACTTATTTTAAGGTAATTAGTATTTGGTTTTGCCAAAGTAAGTTTAGTGCCATTACTTCGTAAATTGTAATTTTCATTATCACAAATATTAAATAAGTCAACAAGATAATTTGGTAATTTCGATGTCAATGCTCTAAATGTCATCAAAGTTTGACGATTTCCTAGAATCTCGTGAATAGACATCCAACCAAGTTTTTCTAAAATTTCAGTGGAACGAACATTGTAAATATCACCAGTTATAACACGCGCCGCTCTCCTTTGTAGTTTTGAAAGTTTATTAATATGAGTAATACAACCATCGTTCCAGACAGTTGAGCAATATCTGAAGTGAGGCAACACTAAAGCATTATACATATTTATTATAATTTTTTGGGGAACAAATGATTTTGCCCTTCGAAGTAAAGCAATGTTTTTCGAAATTTTCTTACATCGTACTTCATTGTGTTTTCCCCACTTATGCAGCTGTTCATCAAGAGTTACACCAAGTGATTTCTTATGGGGGACTTGATTTATTTGAAGTGATTTGTTTTAAGATTTTTCTACCTCCTTCGCAGGCGGGTTTTTTTCTCCAGATCACTGGGTTGCAGAAAAAAACAACAACAAATACGGCTATGGAGTAAAATGGCTTCCTAGCATGTTTTCAACGACAGAAAAAACCCAATAGCGTAATAAAATTTCCGAAAACTATAAATATAACTAGAAGTTACTATCGCAAGTGAAATGCTTCCTTAAATGTGAAGAAAACCTTTAGCCTACTCTGAGGCAATTCTGTGCAGTGAAAGAAATATTAAACAGGCAAAGTTTCAGTCTTGTAAGCATGAAAAGTCGATTAAAAACACCAAGACACATACATAAAAATATACAGTGTAATAAAATTAATGGCTTGAATACCAGTATTATCGAAACGAGATCAAAATAAGGTCAACTGTTGAGATGAAGTTAATAGCAAATTTTCATTCGAAAACGTATTTATAAAATAACATGTACACAACAAGAGCTCTGATTATCCAAACACGAGAATTTTTAATTTTTGAGGTCTTGTACACACAAAAAGCAAATCATAAAATATAGCAATCTTCCCTGTTAATTTTCACAAGATTATGCAAAAATAGGCCGAAAATATACAAAGCAACGCTAAAAGCGAACGAGAATTTCCGTGTAATTTGTGAGGGCGAAGTTTACCTTATTGAAAGTTTCAATAAAACCCAAAAAGACAACACTTTTGTAGACATAGTGACCAAAAGCACATGGAAAAGGTGTAAAATGTTTATTTTACCTCTCGTCGGGCAGGATATTCACGAAGAAACCATTCATTTGTTCTTGTAGCCAACAAAAAATCACCGAACAACACTTCGACAGTGAAAGAAAACACGACAGATTCTGTATTGTAGATTATAAAATAAGGTGTCCTCTATGCACGCTCTGATTGGCTGGGTTTCCGTGTCTTTATAAGAGGACAGAGATCATGAATGACGTCATGATTTCTGTTTGTGTTTTTTAACTTGTATTTTTCCTTCTTATTTTATAAAACAAATAAAACATACCGCTCCTGTGCATATGTACTCTTATAAAGACACGTTTGACGTCATTTGAACACGAAAGAAGTGTAAAGGCACTCGGCTATCGCCTCGTGCCTCTACTCAACTTCTTTCGTGTTCAAATGACGTCAAACGTGTCTTTATAAGAGTACATATGCACGGAGCTTTATGTTTTATTTGTTAAATATAAAGACTAGGCAAACTCTCAACATCAGTTTACATTTGCAGCAATCCAACATTAAAGTGCCTATATCACTTGTGGGATCTTTACATATTTATAGTAATTGGAACATTCTAAGAAGATTTGTAATATATCTTCTCAGGCGAAAATTTCATCTTCATGGACTTTTTTGCAGTTAAAGTTACCGGATATGACATCAAAGGAGGAATTTTTGAAGCAAGAAACAAAAGAAAACTGATTTGCATTTCCTCCTTTGATGTCATATCCGGTAACTTTAACTGCAAAAAAGTCCATGAAGATGAAATTTTCGCCTGAGAAGATATAGTACAAATCTTCTTAGAATGTTCCAATTACTATAAATATGTAAAGATCCCACAAGTGATATAGGCACTTTAAGTTAAACGGCATATTTTCGTGATTAATATTTTCAGAAACTTGTAAGGAAGAACTTTGGCAAAAATTCTGTACGCAAATTATCGCTTTTCGGCCTGTTTCTTCGGAGGTTTCCCTAGTAGGATTTTAGAAGAAAAACACGATCTTAATAATTAACATGAATTAGTTGGTCATTCTTAAACATATCTACCTTTGTGTATAATTTCCTTTTTTCTCATTTCACTTCTTGTCTGTTTGTATAAAGTTTCCTTTAGTTGAAAAATAAATTTATAGAACAACGTTGTCGAGATGTCCTCAGTCTGCTAAATCTGTTTTTCTTCATAACACGACGGCGTCCTCGACCCAATAAAATAAATATTTACCAAAAATAGTAAATCAAATATTTACCAAACTATGTCGGCAAAATGACAAGGTAGTCCCTTTCGTGAACAACAATAACCTTCAGCGCTTCGTACTGCACGTGAGGGTTAACATCACTTTGAGGGCAAAACATCTTCGCTTGATTGACCTCTAATCTATTGTTGTTTACGTTTTGTTTTGTCCTCAAACGCTAACCGTCCAATCACAGTGTAATAAATTTCTTTATTTAAGCGATGAATATCAACAAACGTATAACCACATAGACATAATTACATGTTACAACATTCGACTCTACTTGACAACTGATATGTAGGCGTGTCCGTAAGCCTGTTAAGTTATTGGTCCACATAAATTTGACTAAACTATAAGTAACAAAATGAAAATGTTCACAACACTGCCCGGGTTGATCATTGCAATTATCAAATGATCAAAATAAACATTCAATGCATGTTCGACAGTCTCCTAACATTCTCTCCTCGTAATGCGGCTTGTCGTCGTGGTCGTACATTCACGTCGGTAGTTTCATTGACTTGCAAGTTCTCAGTTACGGCATTCGTCGGTTCGTCTGTGGAATCTTCGGATACATCAGATGGTTTAACTTCGAGCGGAATTAAATGTTGGATTACTCTTCTAACGATCACTGGCTTTCTTTCACCACTCGCAACTTTGACTCTTGCAGCACGAATCTGTCCGTCCCTTAATTCCGGCCAATAGTTCTTCGACTCTTCCTAGTTTCCAGAAAACTATTTTCGTTGAATCAGACTTAATCAAAACTATGTCTCCAACCGATATGTTTGACTTTACTTTTCCTTCAGACTTGACGATGGCGTTTTCTCGAAGATTGAGTAGATATTCCCTTTGCCACTGACTGGTAAATTGTTGGAGTAGCTTTCTTTGATGTTTGGCTCTTTTCGTTAAAACGTTGTTGGTACTAACAATCTCAAAATGTTCACTGTTTGGCATGGATGTAATTCTTCTGCCGTTGATCAAGTGAGAGGTTGGGATACTGATTCGTCGTCATCGTAGACATATGTGATTGGTCGAGCATTCAAGATTCCCTCGATTTCGATTAGAACAATGTTCAGTTCATGATACGTGAATGTTGAGCGGCCAATAGATTTCTTGAGGCATCGTTTTACTCCTTTAATTAACCTTTGCCAGAACCCACACCACCACGGGGCCTTTTCCACGATGAAAGACCAAGTTACGCGATTATTAGCGAAATGACGCAACACCTCCTCGGAATATGATAGGGCTTGGACTTCTTTGGACGCGGAATGAGTGATGGTCTGAGGATTCTTTACGATTCCTGCCATTGCTAAATCTGGAATATCTTTACTTGCTAGATTCACGGGCCATTCTTCGTCAGATCGAGTAAAGAATTCCGGGCCATTCCACCACACCTTGTTTCTTGAAAGTTCCTTTCCATTCAACCCACGAGAGGGCAAGTCCGCTGGGTTTTGTAGACCAGGACAAAATCTCCAATGTTCTTTCTCCGACAGTTTGCGTATTTCGTTCACTCGGTGTTGGACGTATTGCTTCCAATGTTTATTGTTTCTTATCCAATATAAGGTCGTGATTGAATCCACCCGATATATAGTTTGGACACCTTGAAGGAGCGATAACGATCTTCGAATGCATGCTACAAGTCGTGCGAGGATGAGAGCTCCGAGTAGTTCTAGACGTGGAATACTTTGCTTCTTTGTTGGTACAACCTTGGTTTTCGATGCTATCAGGTTGACTTCAACCTGGCCATTATCGTAGGTGGATTATACACAACAGCAGCAAAGGCTTGGCTCGAGGCGTCACTAAATCCATGAAGTTGAATGTTGTTAGGCTTGCTTCTCACATCAAAATAGCATCTTGGTATTCTGACTTCTGCTAGATGCTGCAAATCAGACACGAAAGAGTTAAACTTCGCCCGTGCTCTTCCTTGTAGTTCTTCATCCCAATCGACCTTCTCGCAACACATCACTTGAAACATGACCTTTAACTGGATGGTGAATGGGCTGAGAAAACTCAACGGGTCGAAGATCTTGGCTGTGAGCTTTAACAATGCACGCTTTGTGATTGGTAGGGACCTGGCATAGGTAACTAATTCGTCGAAATTAAAGAACAGTTCATCTGAACAAGTGTTCCAATTTACTCCTAAAACCTTGACTGACTTCTCTTTGGTTGAGTTGTTGCATCCGATTGTGGATTTGGTGTATGATTCATCATCAGTAGTAACTTTCTTTTGTGGTGAGGTTGATGTTTCTTCGCTGCATTCCGACTGGTTGATATAGTTTCCATGAGGGAGGCAGAAACCAAATACAAGGCGACAAAATCGTAGGTGTTTGATCTTTGAATTCAACTTTTCTGGCTCTTCTAACCAAAGGAAACGCAGCTCATCACGGTCGGTCGGGTTGATTCCTACCATAAGGAAAGCTTTTTCGATGTCGGCTGACACTGCAACTGAATTCCACCTGAACTTTATGAGCACATCGAATAAATGGAGTATGAAATTTGGGCCTGTTTCCAAGAAATCATTCAGCGAGCGTGCTTCACTGTCCGACTTAGCCGATCCATCGTAAACAACGCGAAGTTTCGTAGTATCTTTATCTTTACGGACAACTGCGTGATGAGGCCAGTAATACATACATACTTTATTGTGTTCCTTAATAAGGCTTTTCAACACTAATTTACATTGGATAGATAAAAATTTAAAATGTTTTATGATGAAGTTTGAAATAACTTCAGTTAAATAGTATTTACATTCAGAAAATCTATTTTATAACTAACAGTAAAAATTGTTTAACATAAATTTCATTAATTCTTTCTTAAAAATTGTCAAAGAGGGAACCAATTTTATTTCGTCATCCAAATTGTTCCACAATTTGACTCCTCTATATAAGGAATGTTCTCTGGCCAGACGTGGTATTAAAAAGTGGGATTTGAAGAAGCCCCCGATTGCGCGTGTTACATTCGTGGATATTTGAACGTATTTTAAATTTATTACATAAATAAGGCGGAGCTAGGTCATGGATGCATTTATACATCATAACTGATTCTTTGAATAAGAGTTGTTGTTTCACCGGAAGCCAATTTAATTCTCGTAGTTTTGGTGTAATGTGTTCAAACTTTCTAGTATTTGTTACTATCCTGCAAGCGAAGTTTTGTACCGGCGGCTTCGCTTTATCACTCGCTTGTTCTTGATTCAGATCTTCTTGTGGAACTTCTTCGATCACTCTTTATCTAGTTGCTCTTGAATGGTGTTGTTATACTCTTGAAGAAGATCGGGTTCCTTTTGTAACTTGTATTGCATAGACTTCAGCCTATTATAACAACGATTGTAGTCAGTTCCGACAGTTATCTGCTCTTCGAAGGAAGAGATACTTCGTAGCGATTATCCTTGTAGTTGATGTTCTTCAGAAATGGTGTTGATGGCTGATCGATGTCAGGATCTTCGCTTTCTCGAACTCCAACTGATTCTGTTTCCCAGAATTTCTTGAGCGTAGACTTTAATTCGTCGTCTGATGAGCAGATTGGTTGAGTTTTTCAACATCTCCAGATATAATTATCAGGTTTGACACATATGTGTCAACGCGGTTGTTGTCCTGACGGTCTTCTAATGGGCCAGACAGAAGCCATCCGAGTTTGCTGCTGACTGCTGTTGGTCCAAAATCTCCTTTGACGGTTTCGCCCGTAACGATGTCAATTGTATCATGATCCTGACCTTCATATTCATCTGCCAACGTCAGTCCTTCGATGTGAGGGTACTTGCTAACTTCGACTTTGAGAGGCAATGACGAACAGATATAGCGCAGGATTTATTGAGGAGTATTTCTTCGGATCTCTTGTTGCACGACCGCGTTTTGAGAAGAATGGCACTATTACCGGTATGACGTCATAGTGTCTTGCATACTGGTAATAGGTTTATTGAACAAAATAATATTCCAGTGCTTGATATTTGGTTTGTCACTTATCACTCACCCAAGAGTAAACAGTATTCCAAACTTCACTAAAATAAAACCAAAATATACAGTATTTTCTCGCTCTTTCTTTTTAAAACTCGACCTTTAACAGATCATAAAAGTAGAACCGAGTAACCAATTTCAATTATTTCTTCGGTTTTGAATTGAACTTTTCGAATTCTAACGAAAAATAGAATAACCTCAAAAGGTATAGTTGACCTTTAAGCTGAGTTTCACTACATCACAGTTTTCCTTTCGAACGCGGTCGTTGCCAAACGTGTTTAACTCCTTTCGGGTTTGAGATTCAGGCGCGATTTCAGGCTGTTCGTGATGTACGTTCTTTGACTTCCGTTATCGAATAAAACACGAACGCTAGTCGACTTCGATGTGTCACTGTTCGTCGCAATACATCGTGCAGTTTGAAGTAAAACTGTTTTTCCTTTCTGCGTCGTGCTCGTCGCAGTTGTTAAAGTCGTGTTCCCCGTTGTATTGTTGTCACTGGCTACGGTTTGCTGTTTAGGAGTTGAATTCTCTTTCGGAGGATCAGGCTTCGAGCGATTGTCCTTCGAACAAATTGACTGGTGGTGACGTTGACCGCAATTTCGGCATCCTTTGTATTCGGGCACTCGTGGGAAAAATGACCACTTCGTAAACAAATAAAACAACGCTTCGATTCTCGCAAAATCTTCTTTCGCGCCTCGCTATCCGATACTTTCGTACACGAAGCTGAGTAATGTAACTCTTGGCAATAAATGCATCTTATCTTGAAATCATCGCTTTTTTCGCTTTTGGTCACAAATGACCCAGCCTCGCTTTGTTTTGTGTTGACCTTCTCGTTGACCTTGCCCTTGAGCTTGTTTTTCATTTCCACTCGACCGTATTACCTCGCTAATTTCCCGCGCCTCTACCTCGAACATTATCGTTTGGAGCAATTCGTCGATTTTCCACACTGCGGTTGTAACTTTGCGCGCGATTTGTAATCGAATTTCACTGGGGAGTTTTGACATTATGATGGGAATTAACAAGCTACCGTACTGTTCGGAAGATACGCCAAGAGAAGCTAACCCACGCACATTCACACTTATGTTATCATAAACGTATCTCAACGGTCCTGTTCGATCTCCTGTACAAGCTTGGATCTTTAAAATCTCATCCATATGCGCGGCTATTGATTGTTGAGGTCTCCCGAATCGTTCTTGCAAAATCTCTATGCAGCGTCGTAATTCGCGCTTGTCAGTGTAAGGCCTTTTATCGAGCGCGCAGCACTCTCCTCCGCAGAGGCTTCTTGCGCTTTTATATATAGTAATAATGTAATATATTATAGGTGGGCTACCGTATTCGCTTGTATTAGGAGCGCGCAGCACTTCCGTTAAGCAATGAATGAAGATAATTAAACTTATTTACCTTCGATATGCCTGCGTTGCTGTGTATTACGGACGCGTAGTTATACGAATCCCAGAAGGAATTCCATTCGGTTACTTGACACTTGTCCTCGAAATTTCGGAAGTTCAAGCTTTGGTAGTTTTGGCAAACTAGACGCTGTTGTTGTCGCCGCACTCGTTTCTAAGTTCGTGTTCGTTAAATTGGGGATGTCGCTCGTATTCTCTCCGCTAACTTGTGTTTGAATCATGTTGGTTATCGGGGGTGACCCTGGGTTGACGGTATTCGTATTTACTGCGGTTCCTTGGCTCGTGTTGTTTTCTTTAACTTGTTGATCTTCATTTTCGTGGTCTGTGATGACAGCCGATTCTTCGATTTCGTTCTCGATTTCGCTTACGTCGCATATTCCTAGGATTTCCTCGTTGATTTCGTTCAATAACATCGTTTTGTTCGTCGAGTTGATTTGCAATGACTTCACATCGTTCAACTATTTCGCTGTTCAAATCGGATGAACTAAGAAGCGTGAGCGCTTCTTTCTTTTACCAGCTTCGTACACACGCCACGATGGCCTCCTCGTTTGGCGCGAAATCGATCAACTTTCTCCTTGATTTCCTTCGACATGATGATTCGAATGGGCGGTTGTATCAAACACAGTTATCAACAAACCGGCCCCACGTTGGGCGCCATGTAATAAATTTCTTTATTTAAGCCATGAATATCAACAAACGTATAACCACATAGACATAATTACATGTTACAACATTCGACTCTACTTGACAACTGATATGTAGGCGTGTCCGTAAGCCTGTTAAGTTATTTGTCCGCATAAATTTGACTAAATTAAACTATAAGTAACAAAATGAAAATGTTCACAACACACAGTAAGGAATGACGTGACGTCAGGGTCACGTGGGGGTGAAACAAACCCATTCAGTTACATTGACTGATGAGTGATTCAAGGGAGCACGTTACAATGGTATTTTTTGTCATTTTTGCGCATCTAATCCTTCATGTATGCCTATCATTTTGTGTCGTGTTCAATAGCCGCTGTCCTAGAGCATGCAGGATACGTAGCCGACTGCTCGCCGAAGTGCACTCCAGAATTAAACGGGGGCTGAGCGAGAAGAGAAGAGAGGAGGGGGTTAGGGGTTAGGGTTTGGGTTGGAGTGCAACGATCTGGCATGTGATTGTTTTCAGCCAATAAAATGGTCCGATTAGAAATAGTTTTTCTCATGATGCTCGTAGCAGTATCTATGGAAACAAAATGTGTGAAAAACGTTAATTTGTATAATTTATGAGTAAAAATATATTATTTAATAATTTCAACAACAAAACCATGGCGTCTTTGAACAGCGAATCTCTCGTTGAAAAAGGTTTCAGTGTCTTTGTCGGGGAAGGCTAAAAGGGATGACTCAAAAGGACCTTTCTGTTTTTATTCTTCGTTAGGTTATGGATAGCTACGGTTAGGGTTAGGTTTAAGGTAGGGTTAGGATTAGGATTGAGATTAGGGTTAGGATTAGTAGTTCTAAAAATGTGAAGGTCCTTTTGAGTCATCCCTTTTAGCCTTCATCGTCTTTGTCACCGGTAAAGGAGGAAGTGGAAAATCGTTTTCACTCAGAAATATTATAAAATAACTTTCTAGTAAATGTCAAGGATTATTTATAACACTTACAGATCCAACAGGAATTGCAGCGGCAAATATTGGCGTGTGCCGCGGGTCTACCATTCACTCGTTTGGCTAGTATCAAGGAAAATATACTTGCTTTTAGAAAGGTGGAAGTCTTGCCAGACTCTGGTGATTGATGAGGTGTCGACGCTTAGCAGGGAACAACAAACCTTTTGGAGGAATACAAGTTATCCTTTCAGTGGCTTCTTTCACCTGAAACCTGTTATAAGTAGCAAAGATCAAATTCTCGATGAGGATGTATTTCGTTTTGCAAGCCCGATGTGGGAGAAGTGCGTCGACTTTAATGTCTTTTTGTGTACTGTGTACAGACAACCCAAAATGAGCTTATTGATGTTCTCAACGATTTCTGTTCTTGCGAACTGTCTATATTTACTACCAATTTTGTCCGTCATAACTTGACCCGTCCCCTACCTTGTGGACCCCTTGACATTGTTCATTTGTATTCCCATGTAAAAGATGCATCCGAAGAAAATTCCAGATGCCTATCTCTTATTCCTGATGAAAGTATAAGTTACCTTTCAAAAGACAGTGGAGATGTAAGTCGCCTAAGACGTACAGCTCCAAAGACTTTAATTTTAAAAGTGAATGCTAGGGTTATTCTTCTTAGAAACATCAACAGTGAACTTGTCAATGGTCTTTGTGGTTATATTGTGTCTTTTAGACTCATTAAGTAGTTGATAACTTGTCTTTGAGTTTAGATCCGTTTGCCAGTTTAGATCCGTTTAAACTTGCTGGAAATTACTCTCAGAAGTCAGGAAATCCTATTTCAGAGATCCTAATTTCAAACATTTTCCGTGGGACATGCACCCGGACCCCCCAGCAGTGCAGTCCCATTACCGCCTCCCCCCCCCCCCCCCAATTGACTTTCTCTTGCTACGGCCCTGCTGGGACATTAGGTCTAATCACCATCTTCTCCAGTTCCTTTATCGACAGATTTAAACATGGTCAAAAGATCTAGTTTATTATTTTGCTGAGTCATATTACTCATTTACTTCTCTTGAACATCCTTAAATCTCCAATATCGTTCTCTCTTTTCTGCATTGATACATAGTCTTTTTTCGTCATGATCTCTTTCATATTTTTTCCTTTTCACTGAGGAACCTTTTCTTTGTCGTTGATTTATTTGGATCACATGAAGTATCCATGCTTGAAGAATGTTCATTAAAGAAATACCTAATTGTTTCCGTGTTTGGATGGTCTGATCCAAACACGCAGAATGCTGCGAGACTTGAGAAAAGCGTAAAGAGACTTTTCGAAAGTCGAGCAACATCCTCAGTGTTTGGATCAGGCCATCCAAATACCGGAAAACCATTAGGTATTTCTTTTATAAAATAATACGAACGAACGAACGAGCAACAAAAACTTGAGTAAACATTTTGCGGGAAATTTCCGTGTTTGGATGGCCTGATCCAAACACGGGTATTGAGCAATCAGAGCTTGTGTAGCATAGCTGTTATTTTATAATAAATATTACCAACTGCACACTTAAGTTTCTTCTCTATACTGAACAACAAGAACACCTGTCAGTGCCGTAGGAACGATTTTTCACCTGGGGGGCAAACAAACTGTGACGACCCCTTTTAGGGGGGTCGGGGGTATTCTCCCCTGGGAAATTTTGCATTTCTGAGACCTCTGAAATGGCATTTCCTGTATTTTGGAGACAGAAGTTAACAACATTTAAAGGCCGAAATAGTGACAAATCTGCAATGGGTTGACCGCAAGCTTGTTGGTACGATTTGTGATACTCGTTATCAACAAGCATTTTTGGATTGTTTCAACGATGTCCTACGGTTCTGCACCTATATCAAATTGCAACAAACTTACTGGCTGCAAGCTTGTTAAGCCTTGACAAAATAAACAGTTTACTACAAACTGCTGCAAACCTGCAGCAAACATCCTCCAACAAAGCTCGTGTAGCCACTAATAATTATTTGGGCATGGCTGCAAGACTATTTGTTTCTTAAAATCGAAATACACTTAAGCCCCCAGCCTGTTACCTAAAGTCTGCAGAAATATAAAACATACATTTAACTAAATATGCACAGTTTGTTCTTTTCCTTGTGAATCCAACAAAATATATTCTTCTTTGGCATCCAATTAGTTGCCCATGTAGATTATATCTTTATGTTCTCGATGACATTGATGATAATTAATAAATAATTTAAATTGCCAATAAGACAAGGTGTGCCAAAAAACAAAGAACTTGAACTTCTCTTGCATGCATGCATGAAGCTTCCCAACTGAGATCTTCAAATACATTCACAGTCCTGTGAATCAGTCCTGTGAAGTTGTTAGTTTTTCTCACATGGAGATATTTCAAAATAAGTTTTGCAGCTGAACTCCAAAAACCAGGCGCGGATTTAGAAGTTAGTCGCATAAATTAGACACTCCATGAACAACCCTATTGGTTATGCTTTTCTTAAGAATAATTCAGAACAACAACCTATCCAATAGGATTGTTATTCACAGGTATTTTGAATTGCAAATTCTAAATCTAATTTATGCGACTAACTTCTAAATCCGCGCCTGCCAAAAACCATCCAGTAGTAGTGTGTGTAGAGTACCATTACTCTTGCGTGCATAATTAATTAAACAGTTAAGATCCCATGGCTGAATATTGGGTTAGAAACACTTTTCAAATTATTGTAAAAGGTTCAGAATGATGTCAATGATTCTGATGATCTTTTACTGACCCAATAAACTAATAACATAAATACCAATATTAAAACTATACTGTATTTCTGTACTCTATAGATCGATCAATTAATTCAGAAAATGATTTTAATTTTAAGTTACTCATTTACTCTTTTAATATCGTAAAGGTTATAAAGTTCGTACGCATTTTACTGAATAATTTTACATGTACTATATTACACAAGATACTCGTATTTATCGATAGTTCCAGCAACTCTTCTCTTCTTGCACAATGGAAATAAATTAAATAAAAGCCTTCCAAAAGTCGCTTTATTTAGACATTTGTATCTGTTGACAGTTTATAGTAAAAGGGTCAAATTACGGAAAGTTCATCATATACAATTGCTTCCTTCTATTTTTAAACCCCATTTAATTTGATAACTATAACAAGTACACACAATATAAACCTTCGACATTATATTTAAAGAGATTTTAGAGCAACCTGCCTTTAAATGCGCTTTCAAAAGTGGACGGGTGTTCTATAATTGCTCCGATAAAATTTCAAAATAAATTATTCATTAACGGATTTCATCAAAAGAGCGATGAATTATTCAACGATAATAGAAAACACTTGAGAACTTACATCCTGCTGTGAGTATCATGATCAGTCTTCGCAACACGGCATAATTATTGTGCATAACAACGCGGTATGTGCATAGCAACTTGCTACGAGTTTGTGCGGAAAGAAAACTGATGGTTTCACTCCCTCTTCTTTTCTCTTCCCGTTTAATTTTCGCGTACGCTTCGGCGAGCAGTCGCCGACTGCGTACCCGCAGGGCGTCGGCGTACCCGCACGGCGAGCTACACAAAATGATAGGCATACATGTACATGAAGTAATAGACTCTTAAAAATACTAAAAATGACAAATTTGGACCGACATATCTCATTGTAACGTGCTCCCTTGAGTGATTTTTGCGTAAGTAATAAGAATTTGCATTTTCATGATTTTAATAAATTAACCTTATTCCTATGTTTTACTTATTTTCAAAATGTTATTATATAACAGATATAGAAAACATTTTCCGTGTTTCGACTGGTTATACAGTAAATGCAAACTTGGAACATAAACAACTTACAGATCACAACAATTACTGACACCTTACAAAATACTTCTTTACACGCACCAACGAACAATAGACCCACGCTTAACGCATGACACGATACCCACTCACACTAAATATGACACAAACAAACGATGACGTAATGAACCAGCCGTGTATATAGGCAAACCTGACAAACACGCTTTACTTGAGTCACTAATAATAGTATTTCTCAAGACTAACAACCTGGACGATCAGCTTCACATTTCTAACATACAAGTTGCTGTGCAACACCGCTAAATTGTAGAATACCCGTCCACTTTCGCTATTTGTATCTGTCGACAGTTAGTAAAAGGTTCAAATTACGGAAAGTTCATCATATACAATTGCTTCGTTCTATTTTAAAACACCATTTAATTTGATAACAATCAACAAGTACACACAATATAAACCTTCGACATTATATTTAAAGAGATTTTAGAGCAACCTGGTTTGTATTTATGCCTTTAAATGCGGTTTCAAAAGTGGACGGGTATTCTATAATTGATCCTGCAACACTCCATGCACGTTTCATAACTCTAAAAGAAGTTACAAAGTTATTAAAATAATAACATTGACAGGCTGTTTTGAAGTCAATCTCCAGTAACTGCATTCACCCCTCCTGTTGGATTAATTCCGTGTTGCTCTAGAACTTCTAGAAGTAACAAATAACACAAATTGTCATGCTATGTAAATAAAAATCATGCTCATGTATTTATTGAAAATAATTTGTTCTCTAGATGATGATAAACTAATAAGTGGTTCACCAGACATGGAAAGAGTTAAAAGATATGCCGAAAAGTAGGTTTATTGTTTTCTAGTGTATTTTCACTTGATTATACTGGATTATATGCTCAACAGATAGATCAACGTGGTTACATACTGTCTGTATAGAATGTCTCTTTAATCTTCTCGACTTTTATATTCTTGTACTCTTTATTTGACTCTGAAGATGACCAGCTCTGAGTCTGTCAAATTTTATCTTATTTTATCACCGATAAATTTTAGCCGTGAATGCGAATTACCCTTCTCTGGCATTAAGCCGCCCCCCGCTGAGGAAACCCAGGGGTTTAAATTTATTATTAATAGTGTTATACGCTGTAGTGTATTTATGAAACCTTTCCTTAGATTGATCACCAAAGACCCGTATCAACTTTATGAAAGACTGGAAGCCCAAACTAAGTAAGTGCTTACTTGTTCTTTTTATTATTTGTGTATTCATTACTTGAAAACAATCATTATGTGACGAAACTCGGTCAAATAGTAAAATAGGTTTCTTGACTGGAAAATGATTTTGACACAACCCAACGTTTCGACACAAGGTTTTAGTGTCTTCATCAGGGGTGAGAATGGTCGACAAGAGTACTTTTTTATTTATAGGTCATTCTTATGGTTGTTAATTAGGTGTTTGTAAGCTTCTGGAAATAAATTTAATGCCACGCCTCCAAACAATTACTTTGAAAATAACATGGTTGCAGGAAATAATAGAAGCATTGTTCCATTTATTTTTGTGGTCTGTTCAGGCGGAGTTTGTAATCCTTTTTGCCGACAAAGCTCTCCTTTGTTCTTTTAATCGTGTTCCAAATTGCCGTTTCGTTTGTCCGATATAGGATTTATCTCCATCTTTACATGGAATAGAGTTTCTCGCAGCTGAAGTGACCCCACATAATCTTTACTTAATATATTTATCATAGGGGAGATACCCACTTTATGTGGTGCAGAGCTGGAAAAAGTTTTTTTCTTTCTGCTATCCTTGGCTTAGGACTAAAAAAATTCTGCAAACATTGCAAGAGGAAAACTGGCAAAATAACAAAATCATTGTTTCTGCCTATCGTACATTGTGTTAAGCATTAAAGAAATGTCTTATACAGTGTATGTGTAAAGTGTAAACATAAAATTAGATGCTATGAGAGGGTGAAACACTAAGACCAACTCTCGATTATACCAGTCGCGTTCATCGACAAGATATCTTAATTTTACTTTGTGCAGCCAATTTCTTCCTAGCAACGAGCGTGTTGACCTTACTTGTAGGTCTAGGATCATTGTTACTGTTAGGGTTAATATTAGCTAACACCCCAACTGGTCAACCTTAAACCTAACCCAAACCATTATGTGGGTTTATCATGAGTGTGTATATGTAAGTTTTAAAATGGTGGTCTTCGATTTCTCCCTGGATTTAACTTCACTAATCATTCGAAGGTAAATACTAAATACACTGCTACCCTGAAGCAGATAACTTATGGAAGATCTGGATGTATTACGTTTTTAATTCGCACTGGCTCTCAAGATTGTGAGAAGAACAGTATACTGTTTAGTGTTTAATTTTAATTCAGGAAAGTTATTAAGAATAGGTCTCCATACTGAAGGCTTGCTGCCTTGCCGACACGTAACCATGGTTGTTGTTTGGAGTTGCCTTGCCCTTAGATTACTTAATAATTAATGTGAAGAAATAACAGCATTGAGCCAATTACTGCAGGCCCACTAAATTAGGTTGCTCACCCAAATGCTCAACAGCTCGAGTAGTGGCAATGTGGCATATCAAGAAAAACACTTAAGAACTGACGGAAATTAAACATTTTCTGAGGAATATTATGTTTCCCAGAAAATATTTTTGAAAATAAATCAATGAGATTGATTTATCATAATATCATTCATCATTGATTGATCAATATATTGCATTGTTGCCATTTGTTGGTACGGTATTTAATTATAATTGTATAATTTATGCACTTACTAGAGTAACAGAGTTCTGCAAAATACTTTGCAGTTAACTATCAAACCTCAAAAATTTCTGTCAAATTTTCTGCGAAAATTTCACCAAAATAATTTCTGGGAACTAGGCTCCCAGGATCCGATACTTTTTCCACCTCTGATGTGGTGACCCATATAACTTTCTTCTTACTATTACTGATGTGGTGAGCCTTCGGGTAATTACCCACATTTAGAGGTGAATTTATATATTTTTTCATAATATTTAATTGCGGGGAGATACCAACTTTGTGTGGTATCCCCACATAAATTTTTGATGCTTATGTTTGGGGACCCATACAATTTTATATACTGTTTTAACTTCGGAGAAATACCCACCTTGTGTGGTGACCCCTCATAATTTTACTGCTTATTTTGTTTTACTTTTCCCTATTTGAAATTTTGATTTTACCTCTAATCAGAGTAGCGTTACACCATGTGCTATCCTTTACCTGGTTGCAAACCAAAACTGTTTACTATATAGCTTAAGGTATACATGTACCATCTAGTTCTGATTCAAGGGAAAGTGAGCGAAAACATGTATTCGACGTTTTAAAGACGAATAACTACAGTATACTAATATTTTCTAAAAAACTGGTTAAAACCTGCAGTTACACCACCACGTACAAACTTTGAGAACGAAAGTTCGGTGATGGGTTTTGTGGTGGTTCCGTATAATCAACGATTACGGAACCAATTAAAAGAATCTTAGGTGGTTTCAACGTAAAAGTTGCTCAGAAACCTTTCTTGACATTGGGTCATAATTTTGCCAAACCTAAGGATCGTATTGCGAAGGAACAGAGGAAAGACTCTATTTATTACATTCCGTGACTGTGATCAGGAGTACATCGGTCAGACTAAACGTAAGTTTCGTACGCTTTTAAAAGAACACCAAAAGGCTGTTTTCTTTTCAAAAAAGGAAAATTCTGCTTTGTCGGAGCACGCGCGCGTAACCAACCATGAGATTGCGTGGGAAAATTCCAAAATTATTACCACTAATCCGCGGTACCATCAGAGACGTTGTCTGGAGACGTGATGTACTATTGTTCGAAGTTCGAATGCTTGGCATATCAAGAGCGCCCACGCCCCATTAAATCGCGATGACGGTGGTTTATTACCAGAAGCTTATTTGCATCTTGTTAATAGATAACGTCATCATCGGTTCTATGAGGGTATAAATAGAGATCCTAACATTACAACGATCACCCCTGATGAAGACACTAGATTGGAGTGTTGAAACGTTGGGTCAGGCCAGTAACTTTTAAAGTTACGTTCAAAACTTTTTTAAGCCAGAGTAGCGTCAAACTATGTCTGATTTATCACCTTGGTTGCGTTGGGAAATTATTTATATGTGAATTGCGGTTTCTACTAAAACAGATAAGACAAAACCTACCATTCCACTATCTCAGTTATACTATACTTTAGCACCATTTGGGCGAAATCTCCATCTCCATCTTAACGATCTCATGAAACTGCAAAAGAGATGAGCTCGTATTATACTTGAAGCAACCTCTAAGAGTCCGTCAGTTCGATTATTTCAAAGATTCGGTTGCATTCCAATACACAACTTAATACCTTCTTAAAATAAAGTTATATTCTATTCTATAATTGCAAGTTGATAATGTCCCACATTTTTACAAGCAAATTGTAAAAATCATATATTGATACTTGCTATATATTTTAAATAATTTAAAGATCAGGTATTACAGCAGTTGGCCATTAAAGCCTGGTTTCCATATGGTCGCTACGCTGTCTTTACGGTCGCAGAAGTGAAGCAGTGAAGCGTGTTTCTTTTGTTATGACAAAAGAAACACGCTTCACTGCTTCACTGCTTCACTTCCGCGACCGTAAAGACAGCGTAGCGACCATATGGAAACCAGACTTAACTGAACCATCATTCGAGGACATTGACAAGTGTTAATATCGTTTCTAGAGAGTACTTGGCTGAGGTGAGAGTCGGTCTGATCAAGTTCTTATCCTCGTCAATGTCTAATTCACTCCAACACGCAAAGGATTGTGTAACGACACTTTTGGATGAGTACCAGTCTCTT
Source organism: Chrysogorgia sp. JL179-B06 (assembly GCA_035772405.1). Classification (NCBI taxonomy): domain Eukaryota; kingdom Metazoa; phylum Cnidaria; class Anthozoa; order Scleralcyonacea; family Chrysogorgiidae; genus Chrysogorgia; species Chrysogorgia sp. JL179-B06. Next base: position 1,014,139 of record JAYKKM010000329.1, read on the forward strand.
TGTGTCGCCTCTGATATGCTCAAACCATTCGTGGCGAAACTGGTAAGTGGGAGAGTACTTAGGATATCTCTTTTGAATTCCCCCTCCCGTACTCCAATCCTCCCGAACTCCAATCCTTCCCTCCCGAACTCCAATCTTGCCCTCCCGAACTCCAATCTTCCCCTCTCGAACTCCAATCCTCTCTCCTGAACTCCAATCCTCCCTCCTGAACTCCAATCCTTCCCTCCAATCCTCCCTCCTGAACTCCAATCCTTCCCTCCTGAACTCCAATCCTCCCTCCTGAACTCTAATCCTTCCCTCCTGAACTCTAATCCTTCCCTCATGAACTCTAATCCTTTCATCCTGAACTCCAATCCTCCTGAACTCTAATTCTTCCCTCCGGAACTGCAATCCTGCCCCCCGAACTCCAATCCTCCCCTGCTGAACTTCAATCCTGCCCTCCCGAACTCCAATCCTTCCCTCCCGAACTCCAATCCTTCCCTCCCGAACTCTAATCCTTCCCTCCCGAACTCTAATCCTTCCCTCCCGAACTCCAATCCTGCCCTCCCGAACTCTAATCCTTCCCTCCCGAACTCCAATCCTTCCCTCCCGAACTCCAATCCTTCCCTCCCGAACTCCAATCCTGCCCTCCCGAACTCCAATCCTCCCCTCCCGAACTCCAATCCTCTCCTCCCGTACTCCAATCCTCCCCTCCCGTACTCCAATCCTCCCCTCCCGTACTCCAATCCTCCATCCTCCCCTCCCGTACTCCAATCCTCCCCTCCCGAACTCCAATCCTGCCCTCCCGAACTCCAATCCTCCCCTCCCGTACTCTAATCCTTCCCTCCCGTACTCCAATCCTTCCCCTCCCGTACTCCAATCCTCCATCCTCCCCTCCCGTACTCCAATCCTCCCCTCCCGAATTCCAATCCTGCCCTCCCGAACTCCAATCCTCCCCTCCCGTACTCTAATCCTTCCCTCCCGTACTCCAATCCTTCCCTCCCGTACTCCAATCCTGCCCTCCCGAACTCCAATCCTCCCCTCCGGTACTCCAATCCTCCCCTCCCGTACTCCAATCCTCCCCTCCCGTACTCCAATCCTCCCCTCCCGTACTCCAATCCTGCCCTCCCGAACTCCAATCCTTCCCTCCCGTACTCCAATCCTCCCCTCCGGAACTCCAATCCTCCCGTACTCCAATCCTCCCCTCCGGAACTCCAATCCTTCCCTCCCGTACTCCAATCCTCCCCTCCGGAACTCCAATCCTTCCCTCCCGTACTCCAATCCTCCCCTCCCGAACTCTAATCCTTCCCTCCCGAACTCCAATCCTTCCCTCCCGAACTCTAATCCTTCCCTCCTGAACTCCAATCCTGCCCTCCCGAACTCCAATCCTGCCCTCCCGAACTCTAATCCTGCCCTCCCGTACTCCTATCCTCCCCTCCGGAACTCTAATCCTTCCCTCCCGAACTCCAATCCTTCCCTCCCGTACTCCAATCCTCCCCTCCCGAACTCTAATCCTCCCCTCCGGAACTCTAATCCTTCCCTCCGGAACTCTAATCCTTCCCTCCGGAACTCTAATCCTTCCCTCCTGAACTGCAATCCTCCCCTCTTGAACTGCAATCCTTCCCTCCCGTACTCCAATCCTCCCCTCCGGAACTCTAATCCTTCCCTCCTGAACTGCAATCCTCCCCTCCTGAACTCCAATGCTGCTCTCCCGAACACAAAATAATATTTTGGGTTCACTTTTCGAGATATCCTGGGTAACCAGGCCTTATCCAAAATGGCAGCCAATATTGGGGTTAGGGTTAGAAAACTCTTTAGGAGGCGGGTTAGCGTTATAAAACTCGTTAGGCGGGGGTTAGGGTTACGATCTTTGTTGTTTTGGGATTAGTGGTTATTTACATTGTTAAGTGACAAAATTCTGTCGATTATATAGCTCCCTTTTAGCTAATACTGGCGGCCATTTTGAATAAGGCCTGGTTACACAGGAAATCTCAAAAAATGAGCCCAAAATTTGTTCTGCCTCCCGAATACCAATCCTTCCCTCCTGAACTCCAATCTTCCCCTCCCGAACTCCAATCCTTCTCTCCCTTACTCCAACCCTTCCCTCCCGAACTCCAATCCTTCTCTCCCTTACTCCAACCCTTCCCTGCCGTACTCCAATCCTTCCCTCCCGTACTCCAATACTCCCCTCCCGTACTCCAATCCTTCCCTCTTGCACTCCGATCCTTCCCTCCTGTTTAATGTTAAGTCCTTTATTTACATGTGTTTATTACTAGTCACTAGTCCTCTACGTTATCTACATAGATCTCACTTCCGGTATTATACCACATCCCTTTTCCCTTTCATATGACTCCAATCCTGATTGATTAATAAGTGTACACCCTGGGTAGGTTGACAATATCAATAAAACCAACAACATTAGCAAGCAAAGTAACTGATAAGCATTTTCACAGTCCTTGGTAATATCATTTTCTTGCAGGTCGTTGCCTCTTGGGATACGGTTCTCTTAAACTCCCAATTCTCCCTCCCCGTTGAAGGTCTGAAAGTTAAGAATTGTCTATTGTAATGCTCTTGTGGCACCCCTTCCACTAGGTACTTCTAAGGATGGTGCAGGTCGTAGATATTTCCTGTTACAAATCAGTGTAGAACCTTCATCTGTGAGGACGGTGTACATAAGATTATTTTCAATTTCGACTACGGTTCCAAGGAGGGACCAGTCAGTATCCACGCGAGAGCGAATTGCCACGCGGAAGCTTAACTTGAGAGGTTGAAGTTCGGTGGTATGTCGATCGTAGTTGGATTTCTCTTTCAGCTTAGCGTCGAGAATTTTCTCTTTTGTGGCGTTGTGTAGGAAGTGGGCATCAGTTTCCAGGTATCTGGGAAGAGAATCGTGAAGCTTGCGTCCAAGCATTAGTTTAGCAGGACTCTTGCCACAGAGAAGAGGTGTATTGCGATTTCCCAAATTCGTCATTCATCGAGCCACATTTCTTGAGCAGCTTTTTGACATTCTTTACAAGGTTTTGCATGTAAACTGAGAACCTCCATCAGATACAACTTCGACAGGTTTTCCAAAGCGAGAAAACTTCTTTTTCAGTTCCTTTATCAGTGGTGCAGCTGTGGCGTTCTTGCCAAGGTCATGAACCTCGGTGAAGAAGGAAAGGTAGTCAGTGACGATGAGGTACTCTCTACCATGGAGACTGAAGAGGTTCTTGGGCATTCATGGGAAGAAGAGTTAGACACTTGGAACAGCGTTTTACCATGTCTTGGATGTCTCGATCAATGCCTGGCCTGGAATGGAATCACGAGCCCGGCGACGGGTTTTTTCGATTCCTTGATGTCCTTCGTGGAGACTTTACAGTATTTTCTTCTGAAGGGATGCAAGGATAACTGTTCTGCCATTCATTAGTAGGTCAGAGTTCTCTCCTGCAGGTGACAGATAAAGGTTGTGTCGGATGACCAGAATGGTTTTGCGAACCAGAGTGGACGTAAACTTCATTTAGTTGGACGTCTTGAGGGAGCTTGTCAGCGAAGTAGACTTTTACTGCAGCTTCTGCGTGACCTTCGCATCGACAGGAAAACGAGAGAGTGCATCAGCTGCCAAGTGATGTTTTCCTTTGATCCATTCTGCTTTGAAGGAATACGGTAGCATCTTCATCATAAGACGTTGTAAGTGTGGGTTTTCGATATCGGCAACTCCTTTGGAATTCAGTATTGGTATCAGGGGCTGGTGGTCAGTAATAAGCGTGAAGTGAAGTAGGACCTGAAGAAACATATTACACTTCTTCATTGCCCAACACGCACCAAGAGCTTCCAATTCGATCATAGCATAACGGCTTTCGGCAGGGGTCGGGAATCGAGAACCAGCTTGGACAAGGACGAAACCCAATCCATTCAGACGAGACGCGTCGGTAGCGAGCGATGTCTCGCGGTTCACAGCAAAGTAGGTCAGGATAGGAGTAGAACTCAGACGTGATTTCGCATCAGCAAAGGCGTGTTTGTGCTCTGGTAACCATTGGAAAACTGAATCCTTTTTTGCGTCTACTTAGCAACGTAAACGCTATGCTATCGGCGGCGGACTATATATATCATCTCGTCTTACTCTGATGAAGGGCTCCGCTCGAAACGTCAGTATCTCGTCACTAAATTCTTGGCAGTTTACCACCTTTTCACTTTGCTATATATATATATATAATATATATATATACATACAATATCTACAGACACGTGTTTCGCTGTTCCACAGCTCATCAGTGTAGCTTGGTACAATCTAGATATGGGCACGAGAACTAATTATACACAAGCGATTGTTGGTGACAACCGCTTGTGGTACAAACAGCGGTCATGCGCACATCCAGAGAGCGTGGGGCCAGAGTGCTCAAACTACCACAAGGGTAGTGGGCGTTGCATTATCGCTATATATATATATATATATATATATATATATATATATATATATATGGCTGTGTTTGGACACTGTGACGTAACAACCTGGATCACATGACCTAGCGAACTTTTAGAAACAGTTGTAGCGTCCATTTGGTCACTGTTTGCTTTGATTTTCGAAATTTTATCAAGGTAAAGCGACAAGTTATGAGTGTTAACGTCAATTTGTTGATCAGTTCTCGTGTGAACTTTTACGATTTTTGTGGAAGTAAAAGGCAGCACTTTCCTTGTGATACTCGCCCGTTGAGGCAAACTATAATTCGTCCGTTGAGGCAATCCACAACTACACAGCTATTGTATAAACACGAATAATTTGAAATGGGAATAACGATTGAGCAGATATACAGAGCTCGAATTGGTGCTCACAATAGCATTGCAAAAACCAAAGAGGATATCAACTCTCATCTCGAACTAAGGTATCATTTGGAATACAATGCCAATATTGATATTATTTATACCGCTGTGTATTTTTAATAGGCCAAGACCTACTGTGTATGATTTATCCAAGTGTATATAATTTGTGCAGATTTTAGTTAAGACAATTTGGACAAAATGCTGGTAAACAATGTGTAGCTGTCACTGACTGCAATAATATATACTCAAGTAAAAGATATTACAACTTGGGATTCACAATTTTTAAATACGATATTATGTGCTGGAAATATTATCCTTTATATTTGCATAGGTAATGTTTTTTGCTATTTTAACTGACGTGCCAGAATGTATTTCAATAATTTGATGATAAAGTTTATTATTTACAATATAGTGACTCCTTTGCTGGTGGGGTTTTACTACATCCCTGGCATTCTTTGTCAGCACCCACAAACAATTGTCATCTCGACGATCCTTTTATTAGTATTAAGATTAGTATTAGAAAACCAAAGTGGGAGGTTAGAAAACCCATTAGGTGGGGTTTAGGGTTAGTTGTTTCGGGGTTAGCAGTTTTATGATGCATTTTATCATACATTGTCCGATTGTATGATAGCAGTATAATCTCTCATTTTGTCCTACCTAAAAAAGATCTAATAGAAGATGATTGTTTGCAGGCACTGACAAAGAATGCTGGGATGTAGTAAAACCCTTGCTGGTGCCATATTCACGATAACAGACAATTAACCATTTTTCATCACTGACAAGTGCTCTAAAATAAAATATTTTCTCACTCTGAATTAGTGAATTGAATTATCAACATTGTTGACTGTAACACAGTGGTGAAATTTAAGATTTTTGATTGTCATTCAAGAGATAAATGGCATGCCAGACCCCAATCTCGTTCCCAGAGCCTGCGTTCCCCCTGACCTGCGGGGGAAAACTGAGACTCTGGGATAATCCATCGCCGGAAGTATTTTGATTGGCTGACTATAATTGGAATAATTAACACTTTTTCTGTCATGGATTTATAATAAAAACAAACAAGAACAATGTTGTTCGAACAGGCGTTTACAAAATGTTTTGGAAGACCTCTCTATCTTCTATTAAGGCTTCTATGTGGGCGAATATTATTTGGCTTGGCTGGACAATCTGCTCATATAAAGATACTCCACCTTTCGTGTCCGTATACGAGGACGGCGACGGCAGTGAAAGAAATATAAATTTTAGTATTTTAGGTCGATTGACTAGCGTATTTAACACTCGCAGCTTGTTTTATGATCTCCAAAACGCTTCAATATTACTAAAACGATTGTAGTGTCTGACTGTTTAAGTCAGTCTTAATAGCGAACAGCTCTAATCTCTCTGCGAGTTTAAACCGTCTTCCTAAAGACGTGAAAATGCTCTCAGTGATGTTGTAAATAGAACGAGGACGGCCTTTAGATTACGCTTGGGATTAAAAATTATTCATTCGTTGACAGTTAGTACTTTTAAATTACGTCAAATTTAGTTAAACTTTTAAATTAGGTCGAATTACGGAAAGTTCATCATATACAATTTGCTTCGTTCTATTGTAAAAACACATTTCATTTGATAACTATCAACAAGTACACACAATATAAACCTTCGACACATATTTAAAAAGATTTTAGAGCAACCTGGTTTGTATTTCTGCCTTTAAGTGCGGTTTCAAAAGTGGACGGCCCGGACGGGTATTCTATTATTGCTCCCAAATTTCCTTTCCCAAATTTCCTTTCATATTGATGCTCCTTTATTACAATATCCCCTTTGTTCAGTTTTTGTAAAGACTTTCCTAAAGCAGCATGAAAAATATAAATATCCTTGTCCGAAATCTCGTCCGACAAATTATGCCAAAAGCAAAGTAAATGTTTGTTCGCAGGCCTCCCGGTTTATTGTCACGCATGCGTTCTTCGTAACCGGAACCATGTTTTTCTGTTTCTGGCGATGGATTATCCCAGAGTACACAGGCTCTGGGAACAAAATTGGCCAGACCCATGTGGAAAATCTGTATTAATTGATTTTGAAGGTATCCAGAAACATATTTAAACATTTGATGATGTTGGAAAGCTATGCAGTTAATTGTGCAATAATGTATTTTACTTTAATACTTTTCTTAATGCAATAATCTATTAAGGTAATTTTGTAAAAGCTCTGTTGATAATAGACTGTACATTTAAAAGATTTTAACACACTCATTCTCACTCAAACAAAATTACAATGTAAGATGTACCGGTACTGTATGTAGGATTATTACTACATAGTACATACTGTATGCATGGGCATTCACACTCAAGGATAAATAACATTGGATGCTAAAACTAATCCAAATACCAACGTCCAACCCTAATGCTAACTTCAATACTAACCGTAGACAATTTTAAACTTTAAAATTAAAATTAATATTTAACCCAATGCTACACAGTATTTATAATTGAACTGGTTTAAAAAAAAAAAAAGTTTGGAAAATTAAACTGGTTTAATAAAAATTGCACCAGCAATTATATATGCATAAAGTTGTTATTGTTTTCTCGCATGGCATTTCTAGCAAAGTGCTCCACTTGGACACAAATAATTTTTAGTTGATATTGTTGATGTTTTTGTGGTACGTGAAAACTGGGGTATGAATAATTATTTAGTCTATTTAAGCAATCCATAGACCAGGGTCCCATGTTTTCTCAACTGCATTGGGATCATTCTGTGTAGACACCAGCATCATAGCCAAGGGTGGCCTGCCCCCCCCCCCCATCTACACATTTGGCCCTCCCAGTTCCTGGATGTCTGATGCTAAATTCAAGTAAGAACTTTGTAAATTTGAAGTGTGTTTCTGTTGCTAATCGTGATGCTGATAGGCTTACCAGTGGAATCAATGTTCACAGTAACACACTCACAAGAAGTTTAAACTGCGTAGAATTACGCTTCCAAAAGCCTTCGGTTCTTTTTACCATCCTTGATGCCTGTCAAAACTACCAAAGGATCTGCTGCATTGAATGCAAATATTGTGATCCATGGTTATTTATCTTGTTGTCAGACTTTAACAGGTTGGTCCAGGACTCCAGGTGTATACAAATTAGTCTTATCAATTTTATTTTTAAAAATTTCAACTGACCCGTGCAGGTAATTTTTTTGGGAAAATTTGTCTCGGAAATCTCGGGAAATGCCCTCACAGCGCTTTTTTTCTGGGGGCTAAAGCCACGACTATACACCATAACGCTTGATAATTCTAATTTAACTGCACCCCCAAACTCTCCATTGCACCCCCAAAATCTTGATCCTAGCTACGCCACTGGTAGACACTATACAGTGTAGACACTAATATACCTGTGCAACAGTAAATACTAAATATTACTATCCAGTGCAAAATACTTTCTTTTCTTGATTGTTTATTTTCTGCTATTTAGCACTATGAATTAGAACTGTTTAATAGGTATAATAACTGCACTTTACCATACAGCAAAATAACATTAAAGTTTATGATTGACATTGTTCAATAAAACATGTTCCTGTATTTCTTACCCAAAATGCAAGCAGTCTAATAACCCAAGACCAAGTGCTAAAAAACTACAATGCCCATCGGTAGTGTAGCACCGTGCCCATGTTTGCACTCAACGCATCAGATAAACAATGGGCTATACCAGTACTGTGTGTATAGTTTCACCACAAGAAATATGTTTCATCTGAAATCATTATAGCAATCACTTCCAACGAATGTAAATACCAATATTAATTGCTTTACTATTGTATATTTGTGCCACGATGGTAATTACGCCCCATCCCAAACGTAGACGCATGTACGCATTGCGTACCTATTTTTAAGAGAAGGTGGAATGGCTCCATAATTTGGGTAAGGTCCTTGGAAAAATTTCCAGGTTGGTTTACCAGGCCAAACCGGGAAACTCTCGGATAGATTTGTTGAGGTCTGGGCTGAACTAGATGCCAGTGCTGGATAGGTGGAATCCGCCAAAGTCGACTTCGGTGACAGCAATCCGAGACTTTGTTCGCTTGAGCGTAACACGATGCCGACGGCACTTTTACAGGAAGGTGTGGACACGCTTCTTCAAAATGGAGAGAGTTGGAACATACACCAAGATGTCATCTAAGCCCGCGATGATACCTTCTAAGCCCGCGATGCCTGAGAGAAGTCGGTATCTTCATTGTAGGTGTAATTCTTTTTCTTGGCATCCAGTGCATGAACTCGTGCAGATTGCTGATTGGTGGATTTAAATGTCCAGTTTAAATCAGATAAGAGGTCGTCATCAGAAAGAGGACAGCCTGACTCTGGAGGATAGGTTTCTGGGTGGTTGTTGCTTGGTGTAGTGGAATCAATTGGGAACTGGTCATCTGTTGTATTGGCCATTAGTGTTTTCATTTCATGGGAAGTTTGGACATTTTGTACCAATGTAGATTGGTCATCAATTATACCCAGTGCTTGGCAGGCTGGAGTACCAAGGATAACACCTTAGAAATATGAATATTAGAAAGGTTGATAGATTTAACAGATGCTGTTGGGATCACTAGGATTCTCGGTTTGCTGCAATTTTCTTAAGTGTTGTTCCTCAGTTGACTTCTTGTGTTCGGACTGCTTTCCAACGGCCTTAGATGTGTTGTGGCACATAACAGATTTAGATCAATGACCTTTGTTGTGACAGACTTTGCAAACAGAGTCCTTTACAGGACATAGTTCCTTTTTAAAAATGTGGAACTTCATGCAGAACTTGCATTTCTTTAGAGAATCATGATTTTTGCCATGAGTGTAAGGTGACTTAGACTGTTTGTAGGTAGAGGACCCAGCCTTGTTAACTTTAGATGAAAATTTATCGACTTGAGAGGATGTGGCTTCATCAACTTTAATGTGTTGGATAGCTTTCTCAAGAGTAAGGTCTTTGATACAAGTAAGTCCCTTTCTTACTCCATTAGACCTTATACCAGCTACCAGCCTTGCAAGAAGAACTCGATCTTTGCATGCCATTCTTGTCAGGGACTTACAACAGTCTCCATATTGACATTTACTCAAAAGGGACTGTAAGTCGTTATAAAATTCTTCAAACGACTCGTTAGGGCCTTGAACTCGTTTATGAAACTCATATTCATGGACAAATACGCTTGAATTACCACATACCTGATTGTGGAAGGAGTCGATAATACCACTGACATCTATCTGTCCGAAATTGTTCATTTTTTTCACAGTTTCATCAGAAAGAACATTCACAAAGAGAGCTCATTGTGTTTCTGGCGAGAGTTCGAGGAACCCTGTGATTATGGCTGCCGAATCCCAGCGTTGCTTCCAATTTCGAAACCATCCGCAGTACAAGTCGCAATATCCAGCTTGGAAATTCGACCGATTTCCGAAGAGATGAAGGAAAGATTTGGGCCACGATTTCCTGCTGCTGCAGTGGCGCCATGTTCGCCATCAGCATTTTTGGGTGGCATGTTTTCTTTGTAAGTTTACACGCCAAAGAGATATGATTAGTGCACAGCTCGGTCTTGAAAACAAAAGTGACTTGGGCCGCGAAATTCGAATAGTCGAATTGAGCTGCCACAGTCAGTCCAGAAGGTATAATTTATGATTTATTAACTTCGCCAACAATTACAACTACATACAGACGTACAATAACAGCAAAACAAATGGCAGGGACACCGCTACAGCATAGCCAATTACAGCGGACCCAAGGAATAAGATCTAAAATCCTAATAAATGACAATATTAAAAGCAACAAATAATAGAACGCGTAAGACTGCGGACATTGTTACACTTACAACAAATTGTCTTATAAGTTATTGGATCATCTGCGTTATAGTTATTATTAACAGCAGCAAAATAATGACGTAAGGCTATTTTAAAGGTGTTCAAATTGTCCATAGTAATAACTAGTTCATCGACAAAGATATTCCAAGTTCTTATTGCTCGAACAATATAAGATCTCTGGTATGTAGTAGTTTAAGTATGTAATATATTTGATAGCATTAATAGGTGCAGACGATCTGGTATTGTGCTTAGTAATACGTACTTGTGGAACAACCGAGTTTACTCTTATGAGACCATGGGTCATTTTAAAGAAAAAAACTAAATCTAGATATTCATGCCAATAAGAGATAGGAAGGATTGACAGAGACTGTAACCTAGACGTGTAACTAACTGTACTGGAAAATGGCAAATCAAGTATATACTTAGACGCGCGTCTCTGAATTCTTTCGAGTCTAGAAATTAGTTGGACTGATTGAGGTGCCCAGACCTGGGTTGCATACCTAAATGAGGTTGCACAAGTGTCAAGTGAATCAATCTTCTTACTGTTACACTCTTAATATAGCGAGTGTTCCTACGGATATAACATAACATTTTGTTGGCGCGTGCAGACTTCTCTAAGACCTGTTTGTTCCAAGTGAGGTCTGAGCAAATACGAACACCGCGAGATCAAGCTCACAATAAATTGTGTTCAGGGTAGAATCATTAATCTTGTAAGTAGATGTGATAGGTATATTTTTAGTGTGATGGACTGCAGGTGGGATTTGGACTCATTGAAAGTGAGACCTGAGGATGAGGACCATGATTCCAAATTAGACAGGTCTGACTGGAGAACCGATACATCTTCGGCAGATTTTATAGCCTTGATAATTTTAGTGTCATCCGCGTACATTACGACTTGACTTGATTTAATTACTGGAGGGAGGTCGTTAACATAGAGTAGAAACAACGATGGACCAAGCAGTGATCCCCCAAGGTTGTCACACGCTGCCGGCGATCCGTTACATAATTACGAAACCACTGCAGGGCTGCCGCCAAACCCCATCTTACTGAGCTTGTGAATAAGCAGCTCGTGGTCGACCTGAACTCCAATCCTCCGCTCCTGAACTCCAATCTTCCCCCCCGTACTCCATTGCTTCCCTCCTGAATTCCAGTCCTCCCCTCTCGAACTCAAATCCGAACTCCAATCCTTCCCTTCCATACTCCAATCCTTCCCTCCTGAACTCCAATCCTCCCTCCTGAACTCCAATCCTTCCCTCCTGAACTCCAATCCTTCCCTCCTGAATTCCAGAAGTCCAACCCTTCCCTCCTGAACTCCAATCCTCCCCTCCCGAACTCCAATCCTCCCATACCGAACTCCAATCCTTCCCTCTGAACTCCAATCCTTCCCTCTGAACTCCAATCTTTCCCTCCCGAACTCCAATCCTTCCTTCCTGTACTCCAATCTTCCCCTCGCGAACTCCAATCATTTCCTCCGCTCCACTCCCTCCTGTACTCCAATCCTCCCCTCTCGAACTCCAATCCTTTCCTCCCGTTCTCCAATCCTCCCTCCTGAACTCCAATCCTCCCCTCCTGAACTCCAATCCTTCCCTCCCGAACTCCAATCCTCCCTGCCGAACTCCAATCCTTTCCTCCTGCACTCCAATCCTTCCCTCTTGAATTCCAATCCTTCCCTCTTGAACTGCAATCCTTCCCTCCTGAACTCCAATCCTTCCCTCCTGAACTCCAATCCTTCCTCCTGAACTCCAATCCTTCCCTCCTGAACTCCAATCCTCCCTCCTGAACTCCAATCCTTCCCTCCTGAACTCCAATCCTTCCCTCCTGAACTCCAATCCTTCCCTCCTGAACTCCAATCCTTCCCTCCTGAACTCCAATCCTTCCCTCCTGAACTCCAATCCTTCCCTCCTGAACTCCAATCCTTCCCTCCTGAATTCCAATCCTTCCCTCCTGAACTCCAATCCTTCCCTCCTGAACTGCAATCCGAACTCCAATTTTCCCCTCCCGTACTCCAATCCTCCCCTCCCGAACTCCAATCCTTCCCTCCTTAACTCCAATCTTCCCCTCTCGAACTCCAATCCGAACTCCAATCTTCCCCCCGTACTCCATTCCTTCCCTCCTGAATTCCAATATTTCCCTCCTGATCTCCAATCCTCCCTCCTGAACTCCAATCCTCCCCTCCTGAACTCCAATCCTCTTCTCCTGAGACCGTGCACGAGACGCTCTAACCATTTAGCTTCTGAAGGTTATGATAAATGCTGGTTCATTTATTTCAGTCCCTGTAGCTTAATGGTTAGAGAGCGCTGTATTACGGGCGATCAGAATGTTATGGGTTTGACTCTCATCAGAAACTCAGGCTCCAGTTCCTCTAATCCCAATATTGCTTTATTTTTTCTCTCACTTCAGGAGTCGGGTTTCTTAAAAAAGTTCGAGTTGACGTGGGAGTTAATCAACAAGAAACTTTTTAGTCATGAAATTTTCAACGATCCTGTTATTCAAAGCAGTCTACCGTCGCTTCTTTCACAGTTAAGGTGATGCAACTAAGCCCTTTCAATATATGTTGATGTTTTCAGATCGATTTTGGTAAATGGGGATTCTGTTAGAAATTCGTTCGTTTATTAATTATGTAGCTATAATCAATTGTAGCTATGCTCTATGTAGCCACGTTTTGCCATTTCGTCTGGTAATTACTGAAGGCTGTTCAGTCGGAATATTTTTCAATCTGACGGAAAATTGGATAAATTAAGAGATCATTGACTGAGAGTAAATTGGTTTATAAAATAACATGTTCATAACAACCGCTCTCATTGGTTAATACCCGTGCAGGATCACATCCAAACACGGGAATTTGGCGTCTTGTCCACACAAAAAGCAAATCATGCCATCACTTCCCTGTTAAGATTTTGCAAAAAATAGGCCTATAAATATAGGAAATTATAAGTATTTAAAGTGGACAAAGCGACGTTGAAGCGAACGAGAATTTCCATAATTTGCGACGGCGAAGTTTACCTTATTAAAGTTTCAATAAAACCCCAAAAGACAACACTTATTAATGTTGTCAGAGATCGTGTGTGACGCTCGCTATTGAACGCCAAATACTTTGCTGTTTCAGGTGTGGCAAGTCCATATCATCATGTGGTTTAACAATTCCCGATAAATGTATTCAAGATTCTCAAACTACTCTTCTCGGCAGGTTAGTAAATATACCAATCAAAAATACTAAAAGGTTGATCTACTGCCAAAATACATGTAAGGCCAAATTATACAAAAATTTAAGAAAACGTTAGGACAATATAGCGGCGTGGAATACAGTAAAAACCCGCGTATAAGAACCTAGATTTTAAGAACCTGTTAGGCTAAGATTTTCCATTTAGACCCCCTTTACATAAGAACCTGTTTTAGGCTAAAATTTAAAAGCAGGTTCTTATTCTGTCAAATAGAGTCAAAACTAAAAATTTATAAATCAAAGAAAATAATCTCTACAAAGTAATGAAAATGAGCCGCCAGAACCAGACAAACAGTGTATGTCTACAGTTGTATACGTTGTTTTGTTCCATTGAATTTACACACAGTAAGCTGTAAATTACATACAGTGTAGCTTTAAAGTGCATATAGAGTTTGTATTTGCTTAGATTGCAGTCATTTGGAGAAAATTTATGCATAATTTATATAAATAATAAACCACACGTACCAAAACCAAGTCGCTTTTTTCTTAAGAAAATAAGAACCTGTTTAAAGGGATATGGCAATATAAATTAACTTTGTCTCATTTGAAAGAACTCGTGAAATGGTATAACAAGACCTTTTACAATTTTCCCTTATCTTTTTTGGTTTTCGAAATAATTTGACGAAAGACTGTTGTCTAAAAAATGCTGTCCGCCATCTTGGAATTATTTTCGATATGCATGTGACGTCATAAGCAGGGTAAAGTGAAATTTTTATCTTGCCAACCTTACGACATTATGAGCCAGAAACTCGATTATGTTGCACTATTTCCATTTTCAATTGGCCCACAACGTTTTAAAAAGCCTTCCGCGGAAATTCGGTCACCAATGGAGTAGTTTCGTCAGGTTTACCCTGCTTGTGACGTCACCAATTTCTTAGTTAATTAGGTCAAATATTACAACAAGATGGCGGATTGTAGACTGTCTTTTGTCATAATTATCTGAAATATTTCAAAAACCAAGAAACATACAGAAAAATTGTAAAAGGTCTTCTTATACCATTTTATGAGTTCTTTCAAATGAGACAAAGTTAATTTATATTGCCATATCCCTTTAAGAACCTAAATAGCCTAATTTTGCAGTAAACACCATTTATTTAAGAACCTTTTTAGCCTAAAAATCTAGGTTCTTATACGCGGGTTTTTACTGTAGCCACTGTATCTTGTTTTTTCCACGTTATTGCAAATGAGCTATAGTAATTACTAGCTATACAGTAATTGAGTAGAGTGGTAACAATTGCAAGTTGGTATATGGTGAGGGAGCTCCTTTCTGGAGGGAGGAATCTCTGTCTAGGAGGGTACTTAGCCATAGGCAGAACATGCTATATTTTGTGTTGCCAAATCAAAAACAAACTTCAAGGCAAATGGGCAAGAGTTAATGTTGAACTTTATCAGATGGAAAACAGCAAGTGTTGTTCGACGTTTTGTCTTTTCAGCCTTAACTTCGCTATGATTTCTTGTTTTTTTCTTCAGTGAAATGGCTATGCATGTCTCAGGGTCAAAAGAAGTTTAGGGTGGGGTGGAAAAAAATAGGGTGGGTCAGGCAACCGGAACCACACACTTATTTTTATTTGGCCTAATGAAATGGAGGTCTAACGTTTCGAGCGAAAGCTTGTACAGTGGCACCCCGCCTTACGGCCACCTCGTTAATACGGTCACCTCGTTATTACGGCCACTTCTTTTTGTCCCGGCAAAACGCCAATACATTTCCTTATAAAAATACCTCCTTAATACGGTCACCCCGTTCATACGGCCATTCCAACCAAACATGCATTCTAAAATCTAAAGGACAGACAAAAAGTGACAAACGGAAATATATCTTAGACAAAAAACTTACACCTCGAGACTAAATTTTAATTGAAAGAGTCTGTGACAAGAAAAGTCACAGATTTCTTTTCAAAATCCTGACGTTGCATATCAACCTCGTTCCCAGGGATCGGCTGGTCACATGACACCCAGACACCCAGAATGTCTGGGTGTTTAAATATGATATTTTTTGTGGTCTTTGTTCCATTTCCTTTATCTACTTTGTTGACCTGAATAATTGAGAAATATCCAATGCGCTTCAGAGTTGTTCATGTCAGCATTCGTCGGCATAAAAGCAGCTTACGAGGTTGGTTGCATATATAGCAGTCGGTTTTTGCTTATGAAATTCAGTTATATTTATTTATGTTTAGTTCTTATTTATTTATGTTTGGGTCCGTTTAAATTAAATTGTTGTTTGGAAGTGCGATTGTAATAAAAACTGTCATGACATCACTTGAAAGAGAACAGCCATGAAATTTGACCTACGCCGTTAATACGGCCAAATTGTTATGGCGCGTTGGTGACCGTATTAACGGGGTTCCACTGTATTGGAAGAACCATTCACTGGTTCTAATTTGACATGTCTATAATCTATAAATAATAAAATAATTTCAAATAAAAATAAATTAATATAATTTCCCCACAGGTTCGAAGCTTTTAGTTTGGAGATGTCTTCTATCAATAAACTTTGGCAAAAAGTTCAATTACTAAAGGAGAAATATATCAACGAAAAGGTAAGGTATTTTGGAAGGAAAATTTTGATAGATATACACTAAAATAGGATGATAACTATTCTAAAAGATTGTTTAAGCCTGGTTCACACGAGAGCATAATCATAATCACTATGGACAGGACAAAAGACAAAACAAAGGATTGAAGTCAAGCCTGCGACATAAAGATGGACATAATCACAATAAGTATAAGGCAAGAGCAAAAGAGCAAAATTTTGTTTTCGTACGTCCCAGAGCAAAAGTCATGCTTTGTTTTCGTTGCTTATGCTTATGTCGCTCGTGTGAACCAGGCTTAAAATTGAAATGTGTGACATTAGCACAACTTGGTTGCCGTGACGTTTCTTTATGACTGTGTCTTTCCTGTTCATTCGCAGAACATTAACGACAGAGGGAAGAATTCTAACGAAAATTGGGATAACCCCATTGAGGTAACGTGTCCCCTCTCACAAAGATTTTTTTACAGAAAAATAAGTGTCGATTTAGTTTTAAACGTGATGTATGTAGTGAATGTATGTAGTGATGAGTAGAAAGACGATACATGGACAATCGTCATCAGTTCACCAAATCAATATATATATATATATATATATATATATATATATATATATATATATATATATATATATATATATATATATATATATATATATATATATATATATATATATATATATATATATATATATATATATATATATATACATATATATATACAGGTTGTAAGGATTTATGGTGAAGGAAAATTTACATTTTAAGACCAAACCGGGACCAAAATACAACTTAGAGGCCTTCCGGCTGGAATCGAACCCGCGACCCTGCGATGCTAGTGCAGTGCTCTGACCACTGAGCTACGGAAGCCGTTGTTAAAATGTATATATTCCAACACTCGAAATTTTCCTTACAGCACATATATCAATCAGCACATATATCAATCGAACCAGTACAGAAACATTTTATGAGGATATGAGCTTGAAAATCGTCCATGTATCGTGAACGAGTGTTAGGTATGAAAAAGAAATGGCGCCGTCTTTTGGCTGTCTCGTACCGCTCATAGGCTACCGTATATTTGTATGAAAAGTGTCAACATTTATTAATTATTGTTATTATTAATATTATTATTATTATTGGGGCGAGCAGCCCACTATTCTTGACGTCATCCTGAATGCCGCCTAATAATAATGCCAGCTCGATCTCGATATATGCGATTTTTGTTAGTGACGATGATTTTGAGCATGCACTACGTATGTTCAGCCGTGTCATAACTCCGATGCGCGCGCTGCTGTCTGTCGTTTCGGGACGGCGTTAGATCATATTGAGCTAACGTACAAGCCGCGTCTTTGGGACGATGTTTTTTTAGTATAACCTTCAAATAGGGGAGTGGATGCGTTGGGGCTAGGAATGGGAAAAATACAGCTGAGGGGTTAGGAAGACACTTAAGGCGGGGTATTAAAAAACTCGTTAGGCGGACGGTTAGGGTTAGAAAACTCATTAAGCGGGGGGTTTGGGTTAGAAAACTCGTTAGGCTGGGGGTTAGTGTTAGGATCTAAGTTGTTTTGGGGTTAGTGGTTATTTGCATGGTTAAGTGACAAAATTCGGACGATTGTGTAGTTCGCTGTATCCTTAATTCTAACCTTAATACTAACCTTAATATAAAAAAAAACATCGTCCCAAAGACGTCACTGTACGTCTGAGCTCATACGTCCAGAGCACGGTGCCACTACAAGTATCACGCCAAATTCTGCTCTCAGCATTTCCCTTACAATTTGTAATTTCTAGTTATTATTATTATTCTTTTTTTTTTTAAATTATTTTTATTATTATTATTATTATTATTATTATTATTATTATTGGTGATGTATCACACGAATGTCCGCCACTTATATTAGTTGTTTTTGTACTTTTATGATTTCATCAGTACGGGAAAGAAAATAAAGGCAAAGAATAGTAAGTATGGTATATTTTCAGTTTTTAAATGTTCAATATGCAAATATATTGAACAGAAAAATTATTTAAAACGTTATTATGCCATAGCCTCCTCCGCAGGCAACTCTGTGGCTTCTTTTCCCCGAGTCAAATCGCTTCCAAAGCTGTGTTAGCAATGTTTTGACTGGGATTTCACCA
Organism: Chrysogorgia sp. JL179-B06; assembly: GCA_035772405.1. Taxonomy (NCBI): domain Eukaryota; kingdom Metazoa; phylum Cnidaria; class Anthozoa; order Scleralcyonacea; family Chrysogorgiidae; genus Chrysogorgia; species Chrysogorgia sp. JL179-B06. The sequence goes on from JAYKKM010000329.1 coordinate 1,032,569, forward strand.
CTCACCCCTTCAGGGCCTCGCTGGTTATCTCTTCGTATACGCTGGCGTCTGCTTCGGTAATCACTTGCTCAATTGATTCACCCCACTTCGTGACTACTTCTTCAGTCTCGCCCTTGCTGAATTTGTGTTCTTCGATGTTTTCCTTCACTGCCGTGACGGCTTTGATCATGGTTGTAAGGTAAATGCTAGGACTTTTAGTTTCCCTTGTAACTGCGCGATTAGTTTCTCGACTTCGTCGTCCATCGCTTTGTGCCAGGTATCGTGGATTCTCTGCCTCCCAGAATCTAGTTTCCAATCTTGCTTGCGGCAAAGGCCGAAGGCGAGGGAAAGTTTTAAAGAAAGGGATAAAGTCTGGTGTTGCAATGCTCCACTTGAAAAAAACAATCTAGGTTCCTTAATGAGTACAATTTCTAAAGGGTTAAAACTCTCACAGCAGTACACGAATCATTGTATTACGGCAACAGCTGTTTCATTGCTTGATGCATGTAATTTTGAAGCCCGTCACATTATGCGTGTTTCTGGGCATAAATCCGAAAGCAGTATTCGCTCCTTCTCCAGGCGACAAAGCGCTTAATGTCTGCTCACTCGGGAAACAGTTAGTTTTGTTTTCCCTCGAGGCTTGATGTTTCTCTCGACTTCGTTTAAGCCGGGAGCAGACATTAAGTGTATATTATTTTGCCCTACCCTGCCCTAGTAAGTAAATTTTAGCATGCGCGTTTGATATGCGCAGAGCACACTGACTATGTCGATATTTGGCAGGCAACTCTCCTCTCCTCTCTCCCCCAATCCCTTACTGTCCCCTCTTCATCGATCAATCCCTGCACAATACCTATACTTCCCAGCGAAATCCAATTGACACCACTACAAAGCCACTTGACGATGGAATCCGGAAACGTGAAAGGTCGGGTAAATTAAATCATACCAGACGCGACAAAAGAAAGGGCAACAAAAATCAAGCGTATGTTGTTATTTTGATTCTACGGAGCACAAGTCGTCGGACTGTTCATTTGTCAAGACACCAGAAGAGCGTAGAAAAGTGTTGGTCAAGAACAAACTGTGCTACAATTGTACAAGATCGTCACATCGAGCTGCAGAATGCAGAAGTACCGCGACGTGTCAAACCTGCGCCAAAATACATCATACGTCTATCTGTAAATCTACCAAAGAATCTCGACAAGAAAGCTTCATGACCGCTCGTCGCACCGAGGAGAACGAAGTAATTTACCACATCGTGCAGATCGAAGTGGATGGGATGATTGGGATCCGAACGCGAGCCTTGCTAGATACCGGATCCGGAAGTTCGTACCCTTCGGCGAAGCTAATTGAAGCCTTGCGAAAGAAACCAAAGGAAGTGAAGACAAGACTAAATTCATAGAGATGATGCTCTGAGCTACGACCATGAAAGTTGAAATTTACTCTGCGAATGTCAAATCAACAGACGGTGAGTTCTCGATGAATGTTGACCTGTCAAAAGTGCACAAGCCAAAGTTTATGAACTTAGACAACCCCATGAGATATGAAGAAATCCTTAGTAAATATTCTCATCTGAAAGCCGTGAAAATCAACGTGTCCATGTCGTGCTTGGAGCCAGCGAATATGCGTCCATCAAAACCAAAACATCGCCATGAGTAGGAAAATCAGGACAACCAGTCGCCGAGAAAATCATTATGGGTTGGACCTTAATGTCACCGGGCCGAGAAGAAGCGTTCAGCCCCCTCCTGATCACCCAATCCATCCAACTTTGTGCACCCGACGTGTCCGGGCTACAAGACGCGCCAGAAAACGACCAAGGAATTGTCTATCAAGAGTTCAAAGTGCGACTAACAAGACACGATGCTGGATGGTATGAAGCTAACCTGCCATGGAAGGGAATCCACCCTCCCCTGCCGACCAACGAGACAGGAAGTCCACGGCGATTAGAGCATCTAATCAAGAAACTGCAGAGAAGCGGAGAATACGAGAATTACGATGCTATCATACAAGAGCAACTCCAAGAAGGCATTGTAGAACCAGCCCCTCAAGTCGCCAAAAGAAAGGAATTCTATATTCCTCACAAAGGAGCCACAGTCGAAGAAGTACAGATCAAGAAGCAAACCGCCACTGAGATATTCAACGATGCAACATTCACACTGCACAAGCATGGCAGCATTCAAACGCTGAGGAATTAGAACGCGATAAGGACAATCGACAAAGTCATGATGAACTATCGTATGCCAAGCAACAACTTGGAACAAGTGCGTCAGAAAACAAGATGTTAGGTGTGCCATGGGACAAAGAGAAAGACACACTCAAGGTTTCCTTCCCTCAAGATGGAACACTGTAGACCAAAAGAGAATTCTTGTCCAAATTAGCACGAATCTACGATCCGTTGGGACTGGCTTCGCCAACAACTGTTACTGGAAAGCTGACTTTCCGCGACATCTGCGACAGCAAGCTTCCCTTGCAGTGTCGCGAGGTGTGCTTGTTGAACCAACTTGCTTGTGAAGGGATAATCATCTGGCAAGTACAGTAAATAGGATATTCTCCTTGAAGGCGTCCCCTGCACCCTAACATTTGTTGCTGGTTGACCTGCAGGTTCAACTTAATTTCCAACAAAGTTGGTCCTTCTCATAGTGGGCCTTGTTCTGAGCATCTCGTTGAGCTCGTTGAATCCACCAAGTCTTCTGGTCCTCTATCTCACATGTCGTCAGCGGACCAAGAATCTTTGGTTACAGTGGTTGACTTGCAGTTGTGGACCAATCGTCGTACCCATTCACCGACTCTTAGTACTTTCCAAAGCTCGTGTTTTGATAGTAGCTGGTCGAAGTTGTCCTGTACTGGTATGGCAGTCTTTTGTGACCTTTGCTTCCACATTGGTTTCCGCTGAAGGCTCGAGCGTTTTCTCTTTTGGCCATTTCGTTTGGTCGGATAACCACTTTGGTCCACAGTGCCATAGCTCTGCATTGACGACCCCCCCCCCCCCCCCCTTGACTTCCCAAGTCCGCGGGGTTCTCGGCGGTTGGTACGTGATGCTATTGGGCATCCTGGTGCTGGTGAATTTTGTAGACGCGGTTGGCTACAAATTGCCTGTAGTCTGGCGCGCTTGGATAGTCGCGACTTGGCGTAGACAAGTCTGCGTAGATCGCTGTGCAGACACCTTGAGAACTCCCGTCTCCAAAGGCGTGTAAGACTACTTCTTGGATCGGCTGCCGATGAGGGGCCACTGGACGTTGCACTGTAACGCAATCGGGCAGCGCTGACCACCACTTTTCCCAACGCATGTGTAAATGTTCTGGAAGTTCGGCATCCCAGGGGGAGTTGGAATTACTATGGCAAAGGTGAGAGAGCGGTATTGGGTCCCACGACTAAGACGCATTGTGAAGAAAGTGCGAAGCAACTGCTGGGGGTGCAAAATATTTCATACAAAGGCATTCCAGTCACCAAGTAACCACACCGTACCAAGTTATTGGAGTCGATTTTGCAGGCCCTATTAGATACCGAGCCAAGTCAAAAGCAGAGAAAAAGGCTTATCTAGCACTCAATGGATGTAGCCTAACCAGAGGTGTATATCTAGACCTGCTACCATCTCTAGAGACAGAAGATTTCATCGCCAGCCTTAGACGATTCATCGCCCGTCGCGGACGACCTATGCAGACAACGGTGCCACGTTTAAAGCAGCGGCAAAGCGGCTCAAGGAAGCACAAGACAACGAGAAATTTAACGACTTCTTGGCTCAACAATCAATCAGATGGCAGTTCAACCTAAGCCCAGCACCAAGGTTGGGTGGTCAATTTGAACCCTTCAATTTCAACCGGCCTCTTCAAAAACGCGTTCTACAAGACCATAGGTAACGCTACCCTGCGCTGGGCAGAGTTGGAAGAAGTTGTTCTCGATGTGGAAGTCTCGCTCAACAACCGACCCATGAGCTATTTAGAAGACGACATACAGCTCCCGTTACTTACACCAAATTCAATGCTGCACCTGAATCCGAACGATTTGCCCAACCCAGAGGCGCACCAGATTCCCGACAAGGAGCTTCGAAAGAGAGCAAGATATCTCACTCGCTGCGAAGAGATGATTTGGAATCGTTGGTCTAAGGAATATGTTCGCGGCCTTCGACAACAACACCGACGAGTTGGAGGCAAACAAATGCCTCACCCAAAGATCGGAGATGTGGTCATCATCCGGGGAGATTCAATTAAGAACCGAAATCACTGGAAACTTGGAATCGTGGTGCAGCTAATCCAAGGAAGAGATGGAATAATACGAGGAACCAAATTCAAGACAAGCCATGGAGTCCTCGAGAGAGCGACCCAGCATCTTAGCCCTTTGGAACTGACATGCAACAGGTTACCGCCTGCACTCAACCCGACAGCCCCAAAGTTTGCGCCAAGACCCCGAAGAGATGCAGCTGCCGCAGCTACCGTACGGATCCAGGATATTGGTAACGATCATGATTACTAACTCATTGAACCCTAAAGAGCACTGACATTAATTTCAAATCTATAAACATTTTACATTTACAGTATATTTCAGTTTAATATATGGGGGAGTGTGTCAAGGACTGGGGCTAGGATGTTGTAAACATTGTAATATGATACCCTCTTTGAGCGGACAGTTGACAAGTTTTAGAGCAAGCGTGCGCGCCAGGGATATTTCCAAGCACTTTTCTACTGCCGGTAAACGGGTAAAATACTCAATCTTCAATTGAGTTTCGAAACTCAATCTTCTTCCGTAATTATTCTTTTTCACAATTTATCCGTACGAAATTGTGAAAAATTTAAAACTTTTTGCTGTGAAGAAAAAATAAAACTCCTTGGGATGTAATGAAATCCACAAGGCGCCCTCGCTGCTCATGGATATGTACTGTAACTACTTCATGTTACGACAACATAATGACGCCCACGTCCTCGCAGAAATCGCCGGAAATACACTCCTGGGGCTACTGAAATTCAAAAATTTCTAAAATATCTCACATGTCGTCAGCGGACCAAGATTCTTTGGTTACAGTGGTTGACTTGCAGTTGTGGACCAAAACGGTAGTAGACCAAAATGCTTGAAAATATCCCTGCGCGCGTGAATAAAATCCCTAAGAAATAGCAAGTATATCTTTCTATTGCGACTTATTGTGGAAACTAGATTCTGGGAGGCAGAGAATCCACGATAACTGAAGGCTTTTAGCCGGTGCTTTTTCTGAACATTCTGGTGAAACTTCGTTACAAAACGCCAACAGAGTTGTGACAGCAGTTTTTGTCGCCTTCTGCGTATTTTCTGAATCTTTATTCTCGATCAGATTCTGTATTTCTTCGTTTGATAGACTGGAAGCTCCATGTTTCTGTTTCGGCGACAAACGAAAATTCAGTGACGCGTGAAATATATCACGCGACCTGGTGTCGTGCATTGATTTAACAACAATTTCAAAATTATTGCCCAAGCGGGCAATAATACAACCTCGTTCCCAGGGCCTTATCTCAAGCGGAGATAAGGCCCTGGGAACGAGGTTGGCAATAATAGCGCTCCGTCGAGATGACGTCAGTACCGATTGTTTGTCCGCTTTTACCCATAATTATTGTGGCCATAACAAAAGAAATAGCTCATTTGCAATCATTTGTGAGTCAAATTTGGTTTGTTTGTTCGCTTTTGAGCTATTAATAGCAGCCAGACTCTACGCTATTAACAACTTGTTGCACATTTGAATTTATCTAAGCCCACGTGACCACAAATCAACCAATGACAGTATAAAAACCACAGCTATATAACAAACCCAAGTATTATACGAAGGTCTTCGCAAGCGTTTGAAAAGCTCTCTGCCGTCCATCCACTCTGGCGTCAAAGCGTTGAACTTTACGGTGAAAGGAAGTGAAATATAGTTGCTGGTAAAAGCAAGCTCACCTTTTGAGGCAGCTACGAAATTTGCTTTTTGCCTACAACAAAATTCGCCATAATTTTCCAACTTAAGGCAAAGCCGAAGTTAACACCAGACGTGGAAGTTATCGATGAAAAAAGTGATCGCTATGAATCGATGACAACAAACCACTTGTTGAACTAAATATAAGATAAAGAAATTGAACACGCTAATGCCAAATAGCGAAAACGCTACCGTTCAAACGAAGAACTAATATCCGAAGGTATCGAATTACAGAGCGGAGAACTGATATAGACAGCGCGATTTTCGTTGGCTTCTCGCTAACGCTCTGTAATACAAGATCGATGACAACAAACCACTTGCTGATATAAGATAAAGAATGCGCCACTGCCAAACTGCACAGCATAGTGAAAACGTTACCGTTCAAAATGAAGAACTAATATCCGAAGGTATCGACTTACAGAGCGGAGAACTGACAGACAGCGCGATTTTCGTTCGCTTCTCGCTAACGCTCCGTAATACTTTCTTGTATTCCAAGCTACACACAGGCAGGAATTTCCGTCGTAACATAACATGGTCACAATAGCCTCAGTGTGGTAAAGCAATGATTGACTGATACTGTTTTACTGAGCATACCCAGGTAAACAAAAATGTAGAGCAAAATGTCCCGCGTCCAACACATCGATTTTTGGCAGGCAACTCTTTTCGCCTCGCCCCATTCCCCTCCCCTGGCGCATTTCTCTGGCTCGGGCAAAAACAGCCTTGGAAGCTATTTGACTCGGGAAAAAGAAGCCACAAACATTCCTAACAACATGGAAATTATCCCGCCATTTTTTAATTTAAACGAAAGGTTGCTAAACATTTTTAAAAGTTTAGAAAAAAGTAACATTTTGATCTTTTAAGACTTCATGTACAGTATTTCATGTATTTCTTGTCGCCCAATTACTTTTGCTCCCACAATTCAGTCGCATTGACAGCTGAGAGTGATTTTTTGCACGAGTAAGGAGAATTTATATTTTCATGATTTTAATAAATGAATCTGTCTCCTATTTTCAAATGTAATTTTATAAAAGAAATAGAGAACATTTTTTCCGCCTCCCATACAGTTATAGAAACACGAGTGGAAGTTTGGGAGAACTCGAAATCGCAGTGGAAAGGAGCATTATACAATAGTCTCAATACTCTTACAACAATACATTCTTAAAGTTACTTAAGTTACTTATAAAACTAATTACATTTCATAATTATATATATATATGTATAACCAATAAAACTATGATAACTACAAAAACTATTAACTGTCTCCGTGAGTTGGTACAAATAACAGATTTCTGTTAGATGATCTTAAAGAGTGAGTGTCAGGGTAGTGCTTTGCGCGCTTGTTTTCTTCATGGCGGCCATTTTATGGGACGCCTATTTCAGTTCACAAACGAATCCGTCGATATTTGATCAATCCTTCTTATAAATTATCGATAAATTATCGATTTTCTAAGAAGTAAATATATCTGAGTGATCAATTATTGTGATATTTTTCGTAAAATTCATCATTTACTATAGTAATCTTTTCGATACATAGAAGCTGCTACGAGCGCTTCGCCTCCGAAGCGTGGAAGGCCTGGTTATGCTGCTGAAACAGCGCGAATAAGTTTGCGAATGGAAATGTTTGATGAGTAACTAGTAAAGAAATATATTTTGTTTCTTCTGATGTTTTGTTCATTTGAATTTGCAAAGATTCAGGAACTAAAGCCAGCCGGGCCAGCTTGTTCGTCAGAAACGGCGTTGCGCGCAGCCCGCAGTGGTTCACAAACAAGCGAACCGCAACTGTTCAAATCGTCTTGAACATTAACTTCATAACGCCCCGAAGTCAGGATCGGACTCCAATTTCAACATTTCCAAATAAATCTAGAGTCAAATTATAGTTCTAACGATGCGATGCATTGCAATCAATTCGTATGAAAACAAAAACACAAGCGCGCAAAGCACTACCCTGACACTCACTCTTTAAAGTGCAAATAGGGTTATATTGAGTCAGTAAATTACTGATGTAAATTAGGTGCCTGGCCATGTAAAGCTTTGGAAGTAATCAACAGTATCTTGAAAATAATCCTTGATCTTACTGGCAACCAGTGAAGATTACTATAAGCTACACAGGGAGATGTGATCTGATTTTTTAACTCGCACTGATTCTTTAAGTCTGGCAGCTGTATCCTGTATTCGCTGTAACTTGCTCAATTACCCAATAGACATTCCTCACAGTTTTTACTCTATATGACTAACTTGTTTCTTATTTTTCTAGCTGTGGATGTGATCACTGTGCTATTTCATCCAGTCCATTCTTGTCCAGTGATGAATTTCGTGAAATTTCCAGTTCTTTAAACACCAAGCAACCTTGTTCCCATTCTAGTTCCTCGTCCCCATGCTCTTGTGCGACGTACTGTTCACGTCATGCGCATAATGGCTCAAGCGATCATGACCTTGGTAACCTATCCTCAAATCAGCTTCTTCCCACGGCACTCTTCTTAAACCGTCTCAGCAATTCGAAGTGTACGACGTGTATCCGAGAAGCTCTTCATTCCTTCTGTTTTGATCAGGTGTGTTATTAGAATTATTGTATACATTACAAAATTACTGCATTCTGATTGGTCGAGACTAAGGATGAGCCGATAATCGGAAATTAATCGGTAGAAGACGATAATCGGCAACTTTTAGGCTGATCAGTTATCGGCCGATCACATAAACATATATCGGCGGTCCGATAGATACTATTCGGGGTAATAATTGCGAATTTCATTTTATTTTTTAAACGTCTTGAAACGTTCGTGTTAAACGTCTTGAAACGTCTTGTTGTTTCTCCATTGTTTACAGGCTCGTCTTGGTTTACTTGCGTGTTATTTGGTTTTCGCGCGTGGTATTTGGTTTCGCGCGTGATACTCGAGTCGAATACCCCTCCACAGAGGGGAATTCACTATTATACCCCGCTGTGGCGGGGCATTCGAGTTTAATTGACTGGTCACGTGGTACAAATCTAGCTGTTTGATTGGACAATGTATGGTTGAAGTATAATATGTGTTAAAGTGTCCCTCACCTCAAAATGTTTTATTGTCTTATTTGGAAGAACTTTTAAAATGATAAAGTAACTTCTTTTGAAGATTTTCACTTCTTCGCTTTCTTTCTGAGATATATCAGTTTGTTTGATATGCAAATATCTGGAATTTCGTCACACATGCATAATGAGTTATCAGAGAATGTTATATATCTTTGCGTTCATGAAATGAAAACACTAAAGTGTGAATAACACGTGTGTGCGTTTCTCCCACAACACCAAACTTCTTGATTTTAAAGGATTTCTTTCGAGAATGAAAGAGATACACACATTTCTCCAATAAGTCATTATGCATGTTGACGAAATTCCAGACATTTGCATATAAAACAAACTGATATATCTCAAAAAGAAAGCAAAGAAGTGAAAATCTTCAAAAGAAGTTACTTTATCATTTTAAAAGTTCTTCCAAACAAGACAATAAAACATTTTGAGGTTATGGGCACTTTAAATATACATCATAGAACTGCATGCTAACCCCAAAACAACTTAAATCCTAACCCTAAACCCCGCCCAATTGGTTTTCTAACCCTAACCCCCGTGATGCAGGAAAGCTAAGTAAAAATCCTATCACTGACCTTATTACGAATAAAAGGATCGTCGATCGAGAAGACGATTGCTTGCCGCTGACCGGTATAAATGGCGTGCTCACCCTCCCTCTCCGCCCGTGATGTAACGTTTTCGAGCAAACTCAGATCCTCCATGTAATCAAGGACAAAAATCAGTTTGAAAGATGTGTACAATGTATCTGGCTGTGCAGACCAACTAACATGCAGTTAGCAAACAACAACAATTTGTGTGGGGTGAGGGACAATAGAAAATACATGGCTGAACAAGCTGTTACTGAAAAACCAGCGAATAATAACAAATACTTCATTGATTGGAGTTGGTCTGGGTGTCAGATATGAGATGTTCATTTCTAAGCATTCACAGCTATATAAATAGGTCAACAGTGTATTAAATTCATTTTGCAAACTCGACAATGTTCAATCAAAACCAAAGATATGTGTCTATTTACAGGTACCTGTACCAAGCCAATGTATTAAATAACGCATAAACTTGATTTATAATAAAAACAAGAGTTTCTGACTTTGCGTCATTATCAGCAATAACTTTTAAGATAACTGGGAACTTTTTGCATTGTGAAACAGAGTTGTTTGATGATTTATTGTAGGCAAAACCTGTGACTGTGCATGGACAATTTAACGATAATAAATACACTGTACACACTTACACCTTTTGCCGCGCTTTCCAATTCGCATCACGGTTAATGATCACATTGACTGATATTTGCAACAACATAATAAACAATATGCATGCAAAAATAAAACAAATGACAAATATTACAGTTACCTCATTACATTTACCTCATTACATTTAACGTATTTCAGTCACTGATTTCAATACAGCATTCATATGTCCTTGTCAAATCCACGTCATCAACGTTCTTCGTGCTTCTTTTATCTTCTATTATCTTGGTTGCATGATGCATTGACACATTTTGAGAGTTTTTATAAGAACTTGTTTGAGAGATTGTTTTAGGGTTAAGGTTAGGGTTGTCCGATCGTATGATGAAATACATCATAGTATACATCGTAGAAATACATCATAGTGAAATACATCAAATACATCATGCTGAGTATTCTGTGACGAATTATTTTGTGACGAATTTTTCAAGGTAGACTTGATTTTGCCACTAATAGCGCGACTGGTCGTTCTATTACCTGTTGATTATATCCCCTATGTAATAGCTCTTTTAAAACAATTTACCGACTATTTACATTATATTATCAACTCAACTATCAACACTGTAGTTTTTTTTTGTTTTTTGACGGGGTTGAGTAAAAAGATAGGGAATGGTGTAAGTTGTATTAACAATCCGCATGAATTCATGTAATTGAATTAAATTACGTTAATTACCAAAACGGAAATGCGTTTTTCTTAAACATCACATGACTAGAGTCCCGCGTGACCTGTACGCTTCGTTGAACTTCGTGAAACAACAACATTCATTGATTCAGCAACGCAAAAGATCAAACAAGACTGTTTATGTTGAATCAGAGGCAAATAAAACTACAGGTTTTCTTTGGGAAACATTAGCGTTTGCTATTTTCATGTTAATTTGAGATGTTGAAGTATAGCGATTAATATCGATGAATGGAAGCGAAGATGTGACAGTTTGTGCTGCTGACAAGTTTTGGGCTTTTCAATATTTGGGCTTTTCAATATTTGGGCTTTTCAGCTCAACGTTACTCCAGTAAAAGCTTCAAAGCGACCGGAATACTGTTTGTGGTCCTACTGTGTTCGGTTGGTCACTGTTATCCTTCTTGTTCGGTTGGTCACTGTTATCCTTCTTGTTCGGTTGATCACTGTTATCCTTCTTGTTCGGTTGGTCACTGTTATCCTTCTTGTTCGGTTGGTCACTGTTATCCTTCTTGTTCGGTTGGTCACTGTTATCCTTCTTGTTCGGTTGGTCACTGTTATCCTTCTTGTTCGGTTGGTCACTGTTATCCTTCTTGTTCGGTTGGTCACTGTTATCCTTACAGAGGAATGAAAACATTTTACAAAATAACATGTATGCTACGCAGGCTCTGATTGGTCAATACCCGTGTTTAATAATAATAATAATAAAGACGTATTAGGAGCATTATACAATAGTCTCAATGCTCTTACAACAATATATATATTCTTAAAGTTGCTTTTAAAACTAATTACAGTTTCATTATAAGATAAAGCCTACTACATATATTAACACTATGAACAATAACTATTAATTTTAAAAAAGAAAAGTCTTAACTGCAGACTTAAAATTACTTAACATTTCAAAGCTTCTAATTTCCTGTGGTAATGAATTCCACAGTTTTGGTGCTGCAACCGAGAATGCTCTGTCTCCATGAGTCACCGTTTTGGATTTTGGCTCGAGTAGCAGATTTTGGTCAGATGATCTCAAAGTACGAGTAGGTTTATATTTAGTTAGCAAATCAGTAATATAAACAGGCGCCTGGCTATGCAAAGCCTTGAAAGTAATTATTAGTATCATAAAAACAATCCGTGATCTCACCGGCAACCAGTGAAGGTTACGTAGCGCAGGGGAGATATGCTCCGATTTTTTAACCCCTGCAACAAGTCTAGCAGCTGTATTTTGAATTCGCTGTAACTTGCTCAATTCAGTATCTGGTAAGCCATATAGGATGCTATTACAGCTGTCAAGTTTTGATGTTATGAATGCATGCACCAACTTCTCACAGTCCTTTTTACTCAAATATTTCCTGATCTTGCCAATATTTCTGATAGCCAAAGTGGCCGATTTACAAATGTTATTTACATGAGTATTTAATTTTAAATGTCTATCAACAGCAACACCGAGATCACGTGCAACCGGAGCCGGTTGGATTATCACATCATTGACACATTTCTGGCATTGGTTCGCAATGCATAAAACGTGATGATAGATGGACAATCTCGGTTTTACTTGGATTGCATATAAGACCATTCATAGTACACCAGATGGTGATGTCCTTAATACATAACTCAAGTTTAGCTAGAGCAGCAGGTCGATCACATGGAGATTTTATAGGCATATACAGCTGTGTGTCATCAGCGTACATTATGCAATCAAGGCCGTGGGCTTTGATCACATCTTCCAATGGCGCAAAGAAGAGTGAAAACAGAAGTGGACCCAGTACAGAACCCTGAGGTACACCATATTGCAATGGTTTATTTGAGGAATGCGTATTCTTCACCGTAACTGACTGTACCCGATCAGAAAGGTATGAGCGATACCAGGCTAGTACAGTTCCACTAAACCCATAACGATGTTTAAGTCTCTCCAATAGAACAGTGTGGTCAATGGTGTCGAACGCAGATGATAAGTCCAACAGTACCAACACTACTTCCTGATTTTCATCAAGTGCATTGAAAACACGCAGAACTGCTGTCTCTGTGCTATGAAAGAGTCTATAAGCAGATTGCATTTTTGCAAGGAGGTTATTCTCAATAAGATAGTCTGTTGTCTGTCTGGCAGCATTCCGCTCTAATACTTTTGACAAGAAAGCCACGTTAGTAATAGGTCTATAGTTAGGGAATTGCTCTTTATCACTAGTAGGTTTTTTAATAGATGGGCAGATGAGACCTTTCTTAAGCGACAGAGGAAATACTCCTGAGGTTAAAGATGAATTGATAATGTCAGTAATTGGGGCAGCTAACACGTCAAGAGATTCCTTTAGCAGATGTGTAGGTACAGGATCTAAGGCACAGGATTTAGACGAGTACTGTTTGATTGTGTTACAGACAAAGCTTTCAGATACAGTAGTAAATTCACTGAGAGAGCTTTTACAACAAGGAGAGTCAACTGCTATAGATAACTTCTTAACTGACCCATGTGTACTAGTAAGTTTATCTCGAAGTAACTGAATCTTAGTTGAAAAATAACAACTAAAAGCATCAGCCAGGTCATACGAAGAATCATGTGATGGCAATAAAGGAATAGATTTTACTCGGAACATCCCCTCAATCATGTGAAATAGCTGATTCTGATTAGAGTTAGATATCTTAGCCTTATAACAATCTGTTTTTGCAAAATCAATTGCCTTTGCGTATTTACGACATTGTTCCTTGTACAATTGATGATGAACCTGAAGGCGTGTAGAGAGAAATTTACGCTCAAACTGTCGTTTTTGTTTCTTCATAACTCTTAAGCTATCATTAAACCATGGAGCATTTGGGCGTAGGGTAATTGTGCGTGTATACGCTTGGGTGCGTGTTTGTCCAAAAGCTCAGACAATACACAATTGAACTGTTCAGTAGCAGTGTTTACATCAGATACGGATGAACAAATTAATTGCGACTCAAGGATATCTTTTCGCCATGCCTGTAAGTCTATACGACGTAAATCACGATGATTAATAACTTTTTTAGAGGATTGGGGTCTCGGAAAATCCATGGTGCAAACAACAGCACTGTGATCTGAAGGTAAATCAGAGACGATCTCCATGGCAGTAGACAGCAAACTATCCTCCTGACGATCAATAATAAGGTCCAGTGTGTGACCACAACGATGAGTCGTACCAGTAACTCTTTGTTGTAAACCTGCTGAATCCAGGAGTTCCGTAAACCTAGTAGCATCGTCATCATTAACAACATCCATATGGAAATTGAAATCCCCAGCAATTAACAAATAACCCGGAACAACAACTAACTCTTCTAAAATCGTTGAAAAATCATTGAAGAACATGGATGTCGTAAGCTTGTTCTTACGAGATGGAGGAGGTCTATAAACTGTGATGAGGCGAATATGCTTTTGAGACGATGATATGGAAAGATCCATATATTCCATTGACGCAAACGTTGAGACTTCATTTTTATTTACGGTGAAACCCTTGCGAAGGAATACCCCAACTCCACCTCCTTTCGAATGGGATCTTGGCAAATGAAGAAACTTGTAATCTTGTAAGGTATTGATAATTTCAGCTATTGTAGTATCTACTGCATTCTTGTTAGAAAGCCAGGTTTCAGTAACCGCAAGAACATCAATACGCTTTGAAATTATAAAGTCACAAATGGAGGCAGATTTCTTGTTGATTGAATGTGCGTTCCATACAGCAAAACGTAGACGTGGAAGACATTTCGTTTTCTGTTTATCAAATTTGATATTTATCAGGTTGCTTGAGTTTTTTGTCAGTTTTGTTACCTGCTTGACCGTAGGGCGTGAAGTAACTCTTACTGGGATAATCCCAGCTTTCAAAGTGGCTGGTTTACCAGTAGCATATTTTTCGACACCAGCCTGGTAACTCACTGAGGGACGTGCTCCTTGTTTACCCGCGCGACGAGCAAGGCGGTATTTAGTATTGTTAAGTTGTATCATCATGAGTTTGTAGCAAAGTTTTACAGCTGGATGCCATTCCTAACACAAACCTGTTTTTGGGAGCAGGAACCCAGGTGTTTTATCGTGATACCATCACTAGAAAGATTATCAACGAAGACTAAGAGCTCTTTCTACCCTTTCCCACAATCATAATGGAGGTTTATATTCAGAGTTTTCCTTCTCCTAGAAAGGTTGCCTTCACCACGGCTATAGGGCCCTTCCTAACCTTTTAACTATACCCATTTTGATGTATAAATTGTCAAACATATGACTTAATGAACATCCTAACTTTTTAAACAGCACTTTTAATATAATAATGAAGCCATTAAATGCAATAGTCAGAGAAAGCCCGGACAAGCTTCAAGTTTAAATATTCATATAAAATCAAAAAGAAATGGCCCAACACAGCGAAAGTTAGCTAAGATGTGTATTAAAAGTCGAGCGATCGATATGAAATTATTGAGGAATCAGAAAACTTGCGGCAATACGCTATATAATGCGAAAAAGAGGCTGCGAGTTAATGTCTGACGAAGATCAACAAATCATTGATAATATTCGTGAGACGTCGCATACAAAAAACAAAATAACTAAAAAACAAGAACAATCTAGCTTTGCAAATGAATATTACTGGATAGAGGGAGACCTGGCGATTCCAATTATCAATGATTAACAATGAAAGAGGCAATATTCAGAGAGAAAATTTCAATAATGTTGTTGCTAGGATACACAAAACAAAAGATATACAAAACAACTGCCAATATAAACGTTGAATTATTTAAAAGTTTACTCTACGAATAAGTGAAAAACTTGTATGGTAGAACTAGAAAACAAATCCCCGCAAAAGGGTATAAAATGAAACAACTTAGCTTGTCAATAGGCGACGAAATAACCAAATTTGAAATAACAGCTAATGCAGGTGGCGTATCAGTACCAAACCAAGATAGCCAAACTGTTGTATTTTAACGGTTCTTGCATTCTCGGCGACATAACAACTCACAGTTTCAACCATTATGTTGAGGTCTTCCTTGATGGTGATGTAGCCCATCAAATGTTGCACAAAACAGATGTGAAAACGAGAAAACTCCGGGAGCTTAAAAATCCTAGACTAATCGCCATGATGGCGTGCAAGACATGTTTGGATCAAGCCATTCAAACACGGAAATTTCCCGCCAAAAAATTCCTTAAATTTTGCTGCTCGTTCTCTTGTATTATTTTATAAAAGAAATACCTAATGATCTTTCCGTGTTTTGATAAAACACTTGGGAATTAAGTTGCTCGACTTTCGAAAATCTAAAAAACACTAGCCAGCGGCTCGTGTTTTTTTACGCTTTTCTGCAGTCTCGCAACTTCCCGCGTGTTTAGATCACAGTATCCAAACACGGAAATCATTAGGTATTTCTTTATTGCCTACGGACACAGTACGTCGTGCAGTGTTAGTCGTGTGCGCGCGTGTATATTTGCAGCTTTGTTGACATTAGAGATGAGCCGATTAATCGGTTGAGCCGATTAATCGGCCGATAATCGGCCGTTTTTCAATAATCGGTAATCGGCCGATTATTAATCCATAATCGGCCGATTGCCGATTATTACCGAGTTTTCAAGTTTCTGATAAAAATACTTGAAAATCTGCGTCGTCTTCTTGTTCTCGCAATACCACAATCAGTGAAATCTCAATCTCACCTTTCTCGCTGTAGGAACTCGACATTCGACAATAATAACTGACAAAAATAGATGGCGGTAACGCGTTCAATGACACGTGCAGCTTGCAAGCGGAAGAAGAAAAGACTGCTTGAAAACATACGAACGGTGCGTAAAATACGCGGCGATGGCCGATTGTTTTGGCAGATTCTCGAGTTCCTTTCAATTTCCATTTCTTTTATAAAATAAAGTTGAAAAATTAACTGAAGTAAAAGACATTTCTCATGCAGTCAATACTTTTCGTTTGCGTAAACGTTCACTTTAATTTTTAATATAATGTTATTTGATGCATGCCGCCAGCCTGTCACTTTAAACACCTTTCCGTATTCCGGTTTAAAGCGTAATAGATCATCACGTAAAATCGGCGGAGTCGAGCGACAGATAAGTACTTTAAATGTGAGAGAATTCGTCAGCGATAATAGTAATTTTTGACGCGAAATTAATCGGCTTTGACCGATTAATCGGCCGATTATGTGTCATGATCGGCCACCGATTAATCGAATCGGCCGATCGGTATTTTTTGGTGATCGGCTCATCTCTAGTTGACATTGCTTGTTTTGGTTGCTTTTGGCATTGCTTGTTTTTATTTATGTCAAATACATTACCAAATAAATGGGAAAATATAATTTTGTTTATCCAAAACCTCCATTTTTCTTTATTTTTGAAAAAGCCCAACAAAAACCTACTTGTATACTGAACTGTGATTCGCCCAGTTTGGCCAATTGTGATAGTAACCTAGTTTTCATTGGTTGCTTAAGGAGTATGATTACAGTCGCTAAAGGGTGCGATTAATGATTAATCGCACTCTTGTGAACCAATAAGATTATGGCATTTGTAAGCTATTACTATAAGTAATATCATGAAATGAGGCGTATTAGCTATTAAACCGCCCGCTCGATGAGGGTCATTTAGTAAAATAATTTACTAAATGACCCGAATCGAGTGGGCGCGGTTTAATAGCTAATACGCCTCATTTCATGATATTACTTTGTAATATCACGTTTGCGAGTTTTCCCGAAAGGGTGCGGCAGTCTTTGCATACTTCGAGATGGGTTAATAAAAATGATGTAATACTGCAATGTTTCGTGTGTGATTTGATAATTCTACTGGGGTTCATCCTACCTTAGGTCGTATTAGTGTAATACTACCTGTCGTCACGGTTTGCCGCGGTCGTATTAGTTCTAATACAACTTCAATCGGGGTGTATTAGTGATTAAATCAACCCGTTAAGACAAAGGGAAAACTCGCAAACGTGATATTACAGAGGGGATATAATTAACGAGGGTAATAGAACGACCAGTCGTGCTATTAATGCCCAAATCACACTCGTGATTAACAAATCTCTTAATCACTCGTATGATTTTTGTATTAATTATATCCCCTCTGTAATAGCTCACAAATGCCACAATCACAAGAGTGCGATTAATCATTAATCGTACCCTTTAGGGGCTGTAATCGCACTCCTTAAGCAACCAATGAAAACTAGGCTACTATCACAATTGGTCGAATTGGGCCAATCACAGTGCAGTATACAAGGTAATAACGTATAAGTTTTTGGCGTCTTTTTCAAAAATAAAGAAAAATGGAGGTTTTGGGTTAACAAAATTATATTTTCCCATTTATTTGGTAATGTATTTGACCTAAATAAAAACAAGCAATGCCAAAAGCGACCAAAACAAGCAATGTCAACAATATTTTGCTCTCACCGAACGAGAAGAAACCCGTTATCCATGTCAAAAGTCAGGAAGCTTTTGTTTTGGTAATTATAAATTCTGGCGAGCTCTAGTTCCCGATTTTGGTACTAGAGCAGTGATTGGCTATTTATTTGGAATGGAATGTCGCGCTGCAGTAAGCAGTCCTTCTGCGAAGGAGACTACGTCGCTTCCGGATGTCAGTTTTATTTTGCTGTACTGCAGTTACTGATATGTCTCTCCATATCTCTCTAGAAAAATGCTCCTACAAAGTGCAAACACCACGAAGACCAAGCACCTTCACTTGATCTACACGAAACTAACCCAACGCCGTTTCAAATATCCTGTCAGTTGTGCGAGAACCACGAATCCCTCGACGTCCACTGTCCCTTCCAGCACAACAACACGTCACCGGAGACCGCGTCCTCCATCCAAAGTTTATTGCTGAACGGTACTTCAGCCGGGGACAAATGCCGGTCACTTCACTGTAAAAATTACAATGGCTGCGGTGGCAAGGCAGCGGAGTGGGAAGAGGATGACGATGAAGAGGAAGAGGAGTGTGGAGGACATGATCACAGAAGACCTACCTCACCCAGCATTAGCATTCCAGGTGACTTTTTCATGCTCATTGCATGGAATTTGTTTATTTCACCAGATTACGTATTGTTCCGGATATCCTTCCGTTTTTTTGCAGTCACACGATGCCGGTTTAAAAAGCCCGGATATATAAGCCCCCTCGGATTGCCGTCCGCGGGCATTCACATAGTATTAGCATTCCAGTTGTCCTTTTCGTGCTCATTTGGTACTAGGACCTCTTCAGGACCAGATGCCTCCCATGCATCTATTCTGCTAGGACCAGATACCTCTTTGAGCATTTGGTGCTAGTAAGATACGGCGAGGTGAGTTGAACTAAGCTGAGGTGAGCTAAGCGAAGCGACCAAATGTCCCCTTTCAAGACCAGATATCCCCTTTCGTACAACATAAGTAAAATATTGTAGAGTTCATAAATTTGAAGTCAGTAAAACGAGATTCGAAACGAACATTAAACTATTAAAACGCTGAATTGGTTATAACCCCGGGGAGGCATCTGGTCCTGTTACACGGGATTGAACCGGATGTCGGATTAAAACTAGGTATCAAAGTAGTGTGCTGCGTTAAAAAGCCTTTTTTTATTTTCACTAGTGGTTAGGTTGTTCACTATCTGATTAGGTGGTTAAGTGGTTAGGGTTAAATAAGTATACTGGCGAAGGTCATAGGTTCAAAAACAGTAAACAGAGTAAAGAGTAAAGATTTACAGTGAAAATACAACTGATACTAAATATGCTTAGCAACGTAAGCGCTATGCCAGCGGCGTTCTACTATATTTGTTTATATATGGCGGACTGTGGTTGGAACCAAATTTTGTGACGTCACAACCTCCAAACATTCCAAGCGGCGTTTGCCGATATAGCTAGGAAGTAACTTACAAGTGATGCAGTGTGCACGTTCTTGTCTTCTTCATGTCTCATTGTGCCACTGCTACTCACAAAAAAAAGCAAGCCACTGTTATTTAACTATAATTATGACAAAACTGTATATACAGTTAATATATAATAGACCGATAAACAGTCATTTACATAAAATAGGAGTAACAATTGAGCAATACAGAGCTTGTATCATGATATGCACAATAATTTTGTAAAAATCAAAGATCCAATATTGGTTATATTCTACCGGTGTGTACTTGTAAGCTATATTATTTATGTTGCATTATTACTGAGAATGGCAAATGATGTTGAGGAAAATCCTGGTCCCACTGTTTATGATATCGAACAATCTGTTCCAGTTTTAGTCAAAGCAATGTAAGAAAATTTGGATCAAATGCTGGTAAGCAATGTGTAGCTATGTCATTCACTGTAATAGTACATATTAAGTTAAAGATATTACCATATCATATGTGATACACCATTCTTAGATACTATATTATCTGCTGGAAATAACCTTTATACTTTCTTAAGTAATTCTGTTAAAAAAGATTTTTGCTGTCAACTGAATTGCCAGAAATTATTTCAGTTGTTAATAAAGTTTATTATTTACTCCTTTTCTGGTGATTTATTTATAACAGACAATGAAGCATTTTATTCACTGACAAGTGCCCTTGATAAATGTTCATCCACTTGCAATTAAATATTCAACATTGTTTGTTGACTGTTAACTGCAACATGGTTGCAATCTTCGAGATTTCTGAAGATATATTAAATTTTTTATTCCAGCTCAACAGATTTATACGGCATGCCACACCTATTATGTGAGACATGTGTATTACTTGATGTTGAAGGTTTAGATAACCTGTCACAAAATACTGTTCTGTGAAATACTGCTGTATACCCTTTGACATTATGGGAGTAAATTTAACAAATAAAGATATTCAAAATAATGTTCCATGTGAGAATTAGAATTAACCTAAAAAATATTTGTCATCCATGAAAAGCTGGAATTTTGGGAAGTTGCAAACTTTGCTCAGAACTATATGTTGAAAGTATATGTTGTAAGTTGTAATCATGGTTGTCAATTATCCAATAAAATCAAAGTTCATTTTGATAAGATGATGGACAACCTCCTTGACAAGCAGTTCCAAATGAACTTTGCAGCACTTCTTGGTCAAGTTGTATCAAATCAACTTTAACTACCAAATTCTAGTCTAACGACTGTACTTTAAATTCTGCAGACAGTGTATATAATATATGTGCAGTATAAAGCATGGTTTTCATTAAGCTTTCTTTACAATGATTTATTGCTAATCAGTTGAATATTACCATTGATAAGTAAACTTTATTACATGTTAATATTAATTACTGTCGCTACTTATGATTGTATCAGGATAAAAATTGGATGCCATTAGATCGTGTGATGATTACTTCTAAAACGTGACGCATGTACGCATTGCGTACCTATTTTCTTTTTTAACTTCGTGTCTCGTCTTTGTGCCACCGCCATGTTAGTTTTCCGGCGAGCAAACAATTTCCGTATTGTTATAGATATCAAAAATATCTGTAGGCCAACCAAAATCGAGATAGAGTAAGGTGAGGCGCTTCGGGTAAAAAAAAAAACTGTCCGAAAAAACCCCGAGAAAACCGGGTTTTTTTACCTGTTGCATACTACAGCTAGAAAACACACAACTCACTTCATAAGTTTCAAATTCAAAAACAATGTTTTAAGTAGTAGTTAAAACATGAGCGGCCCATGTTTATGGGCAGTTACAATGGCGAGCCGTTGTACAGTGTTGCCCATAAACATCGACCGCGAATGTTTTAACGAACTTGTAAAATGAGTAGAATATATAATACATACTTTGTTTGGAAGTTGTAGAAACGGTACAAACAACTCAATTTGAGCAAGTTAACTTTGATAAAACATTGATGTTTTATTAATCAATGTTTTATCCTGGGTTAAAGATGCTGATTAAATATTAATTTCTTTTGAATTTTCTTCATGAATTATTTCATTAATAATTATTTCATAATGTTATAAACAATTTAAATACAATATATTTATGCTAGATTTTATAGATTTACAACACAACTATTTACAACAAAGTTATTAAGAAAAGAAACGTTCTAATAGTCTATATAATGTCTGCCAGGAACACGTGCATATTAATAGTAACAATCGTCTTTTTTAATTCAAAAAATAAAAATGCATATCTTAAGTTACAGAGAATATATGTATATAAAAAGAAGTAAAAATTTGCATGATATGAATAAATTACGATTATAAATAAGTCTATTTACAAACAACGACTTAAAACTTTCTGTGTTGACTTTAGGGTGTTGACTGGTTATTTTTCTCAAGGAATAGATGGTAGACTTCTTTTGGGGCAACAAATCGTATAAAGGGAACTCTGCTTTGAAGCGGCTTTAAAAATTATCCTGTCCTGGTTTTCTAACAAATCTTTAATATTTACAGGTTGTGATGTATATTTACGATTATAACATCGATCTAGGAAACATTGGACAGTATTTAGCTCAGCTGCAGATGAACCGTAGACGGGTAGGCCATAGCTAAGATTAGGAAGTACTATAGACTGAAATAATTGATCTACCTCACACTGGCTATAACCCTCCTCTCGGAGTGTTCTTTATACATGTAACCATTTATTAACTTTAACTAATTTATTACGTATATATAAATGTTGAACCTGCAGTTATCTTGAAAAGTAACACCTAAAATAGGAAGTTCTTTACACATGGGAATGTTATTCACACTATCGAGTTAATTATTGTAACCCGTCTTACGAATAATAAGCTCTTTACATTTACTTGAGTTACAAGCCATACAGTTATTCTCTGACCAACTCAAAAACTGACCCACCATATCAGTTGATCGATCGGCACCGTCACTCCAAACCGGGACTTTTATGTTTGAGTCATCGGCATATTTAGAGAGAGCGTTCTCAGCATCTAAATGTATTTAAGGAAAATATTAAATTTAAACAGGTACGGACCGATTACACTCCCTTGGGTTGTTCCCTTGTTAACGTCTTCCATTCTCCATAAAAATCATTGCAAACAACCTTTTGTTTTCTATTCTTTATTTCTATTCCCTCACCTTTTATCATATGGTGCTGGATGGCTTTTATGCTGCTTTTCATTCCTTCTAAATTCTCCTTGTTTCCCCTTATTGCTTTTCCATATTAGTTCTGCATCTTGTCTATGACCTTATCAGTCAACCGTCCCCGTCCTCCAATTGTTTTGCCATCTGAAAGTTTCTTGCCTTTCATGTCCTTTTTATATTTCCTCAGAGCAGTTCCTAGTCTCTTGTGAATATGCCCAACACATTCTTCTTTAGCTACGATATAATCAGAACCAAATTTATCATCCATTGCTTGTTTCACCCTGCCAAAACTGCTACTGTCGCCATCACCAACAAATGTGATATATTTGAGTTATCGTGAGCCGATGCTTCCACTGAAGATTTCAACAGCTTCCATTTCTTCGGACGAGCCTTGGTGGTTGATTTGGCATGTTGGTTCATGGGCCTTTCTCCAATGAGCGTACTCTGCACTCTCTTTATCCATGGCAACATGGGCTTTGCACTCATGGCAGAAGAGTGATTTGACACAGTAGTCTAGGATTTCTCCAGTATCAACCTAAATTACAAATATAACTCCTATTTTAGAGGAATGGCCTCTTTTTTGTCAGGTACCATTGACTGTTACGGAAACATGGGAAATATCATGTTGACCATTGTTTTCAATGTTAATAGTTTAATAAAATCTTTGCCAACCAATATACACAATAAACAATTACATTACACAAAATTACAAACAAAAAAACAAACAAAAAACGGCTGGCTGGATAAAACTTAATTCCCATTTTTGAGAATAAATAAAATAATAAATAAAATAAAATAAAAGTCTAATTAAGTGGTTTTTAGATAAATAGTTCCAAAGAGATCTTTTGAAGGAAGCCAAACTAGGTGATGTTATAACCTCGTTAGGTAAAGAATTCCACTGATTAATGTATCTATTAAAAAATGAGTACTTGAAGTACATGTAATTGGTGCGTACGGCCTTAGGCCTCAGTTTAAACTCATGGTCGCTGCGTGTACGCGACCGGCCAACTAAATCAAAAAACTTAGTACAATCAACCTCACTGTAACCAAATATGATCTTGCACGTCTGAACAAGACTTAGATAGTCTCGCCTTAACTCAAGAGTTGACCACTTAATTTCGTCAAGTCTCTCTGTGTAGGACTTGTCAGGTCCACAAACTAAACGGGTATAGCTCTTCTCTGGACTCACTCGATTGCTTTGACGTGTTTGGCAAGATGAGGAGACCAGACCGTGCAAGCATACTACAGAATTATTCTCACAAGAGTCTTGAATGCGGTGGTAATAGCCACAGAATTCTTTGAGCCAAAGGTCCTTCGCACCAGGCCCAGTACTTTATTTGCCTTAGCGCAGATGTTATTTATATGGCAGTCTCACGACAAAGATGACTCAATCCAAACCCCCAAATGTTTGTGCTGATCTACTGTTGGCAGAATGGTAGCCTCTCGCGAATACTCATGGCATTTGGGATTCACCTTTCTGGTAATGTGCATGGTTTTACATTTCTCCGTCTTTAAAAGTTACCAACCAATCTTTGCACCATTCAGAGGCAGACGACAGGTCTCCTTGAAGCTGATCGCAATCAGTATCGTTGACAATATGACGATGAAGTACTGTATCGTCAGCAAACAACTCAGAATGACAACTAACAAACGAAGGTAGATCGTTAATGTACACTAGAAACAATAGCGGACCAATGATATACTTTGTGGTACCTTGTGGTACTCTAGACGTTATACTCTAGACACCATTCGATCCGAGGCATGAGCTTCAACCACACACGTTGCTTTCTTGATGTTAAAAAATCCCTGATCCGCATGGGAGACTTTGTCGAATGCTTTGGCGAAATTCAAAAATATGGCGTCGACCGAGCCCAATTTATCCAAAGTCTCAAACCAATTATGCAATAACTGCAAAAGATGAGTAACGCAAGATCTGTTTTGTCTAAATCCATGTTGGTTGTCACATAATAGCTTCAATTCATTTAGAAACTGTGTAATACGCATGTGAATTAATCGTTCTAGGACGATAATTTTCTGCCAAAGATCTTTTGCCTGACTTGTGGATTGGAACAATATTTGCTAGTTTCCACTCCGATGGCAGTTCACCTCGTGTCAGGGAAAGATTGACTAAATTTGCCAACGATGGTGCCAGTACCGACGCACATTCTTTTAAAACTCTAGGTGGGATGTTATCCGGACCACATGCTTTATTCACTTTCATTGAACCAAGTAATGGTATCATATGCGCTACAATTTAAGTCGGTAATTTCATGCTCGGTGAAAAAAAATCGGCCAAATTGTCCAATATGCTATAAGTCCTCAGGCGAGTGTCGGATTGCCGTCTAAAAATCCATTAGTGAGTGGTTTAGACCTCGTTTCCTATTTGACTTTAAGACAAACTTATAGCCAAAAATGTATGGTTTCTGAGATATAGGGCTCGAAAGTTCTTAAAATTCTCATTGGTTAAAAAAGTTTGGAGCCCTACATCTCGGAAACCATGCATTTTTGGCTATAAGTTTGTCTTAACGTCAAATAGGAAACCAGGTCTAAACTACTCGCTAATGGATTTTTAGACCAATCCGACACTCCCCTGACGAGTTATAGCATATTGGACAATTTGGCCGATTTTGTGCATAGGGATACTATAGTAAAAGGTCCAGGTATAGTATTCAGGGTCCTTGAGCTACCTCGAAATATCAATAGTTTTTTATACGATTTTACACACAGCATTTTTAACCCAATTGGAACCATTTAAGAGGGTGAGACTACAAAATAAAAAAAAGTAAAATAAGGACCACCCTAATATATATATATATATATATATATATATATATAAAGGGCTCCGCTCGAAACGTCAGTATCTCGTCACTAAATATATATATACATATATATATATATATATACAGACATATATATATATACAGACACGTGTTTCGCTGTGTTACCACAGCTAATCAGTGTAGCTTGGAACAATCTGGATGAGTCTGGCTGGACTATTATACACTTACGATCGTCATTGACAACCGCTTGTGGGATAGCACCGGCGATCAGAACATCCAGATAGCGTGATATATATATATATATATATATATATATATATATATATATATATATATATATTTATATATATATATATATATATATATATATATATATATATATATATATATATATATATATATATATATATATATATATATATATATATATATATATATTTATATACCAAAAAAGTCGTTTGAATCGGAAAATATTTGGGCAAGGCAACGCGAGCGGCCATTGGCGATATGTGATCTGACGAATTACCTAAACAGGTTTTTACGAAGGGTATACAGGTTTGCGTAATATAATAGGCACGTATGTTATGTATCTAGACTCGCTAATTCCAAATCTGTTTTCAGAATTGAAAACGGTTAAATATTGATCGAGATAACGTTCAAAATTATATACGACGACGCGACAGCAGGCAGCCTGATAGCCGACTAATTTCTAAGTACATAAACCGTTTTTACGAAGGGTATGTACGTTCTCGTAATATAATAGATACGTACATTGTTTGTAGACTCGCTAATTCCAAATCTGTTTTCAGAATTGAAATCGAGTAAATATTGGCCGAGATTACGTTCAAAATCTACGTACGACGAAACGGCTTTTTGCGATTTGTTGTTGTTTTTATTTGCGCGGTCTGGGTCCTAGGGACCATGGGTGGGGAAAATAAACTCTGGGGGGGGGGGGGGGTGGGGGGAATCTCGTGGGTGGGAAAGAAAAGGCGGGCGAGGTTTTCACATTTAGTTATTGGATTATATAAAAAACAGTGATGCTATTCTGTTAGAGCATGTTGTAAGCTTTAATATGATATATATCTTATTGGATTACCTTCTGTTATATCCAAATGGGAGCGAATAAACCGCTATCCTAAAATTGAAGGTGGCTTACCCTCATAAGTGCAACGTGATGATAAACAATGTCATGTTTTCTTTTCTCCAGGTAACAATGCGAACCTCGAGGCGCCCCCTTCGTCCCCATCTAGTGTTCGTAGTAATGGCGATGGCAGTTCGTGTGACACTCCTACTAGTCGCGGCTCGCTATCAGAAGATGGCCGATCAAATAATGGAAAGTACTGTGATTGTTGTTATTGTGAATTTTTTGGTCACGGTACGGTAAGTGTTCTTGTGGGTGAGTCCCTTGCAACAAAAGGGATGTTCAACCCAATGTCTTCCTCAAATTGACTATATACACTAATTGTAAATGCGTGGCAAATTGACTTCTATCAGTCAATTTGACTTCTATCAGTCAATTTGAACGTCGATTTGTTAACGATAGGGACTGAGAACTAGGGTTGAGCGAGTTTGAGCCGGAACAAATCTCGGGCAGTTTTAGGTCTATATATAACTGTTTCGTTCTTGTAAATGATTTCGTAATCGAACCAAACAAAACCTAATGTTCAAAATCGTGAAAAGGCCTGGAACTGACGTACAAGACCATGTAAGGGACTGAAACTGATACAAAATTGGCCTCCATGTCCGCCATATTTGACTTCACTTTTTGCCCGGAACACTGTCCTCCAGTTATATATAGAACTCACTGGTCTCTGGTGAGTAAAATTAAAATGGCACCCAGTTAAGAATGAAGCTGTTTATTGATAATACACCCGCAAAGAATTGGGGTTAGGGCTAGGGTTTGTATTTGTATTAGGGTCAGGCTACAGTTAAAAATGTTAAACATTGAGAGCAGTAGAGCAATTCTTCAGCTTAGTGAAGCCATACACTCGGGTGAGAACTGGTACCTAATCGACATTCAAATTTACTGATACCGTAAATTTGCTATGCATTTACAATTATAGTATTTATTGTCCATTTGAGAAAGAGATTGGCTTGGGATATTACCACTGACCTATATATATATATACAACTGGACGGCGGGATCTCCCCCCAAAAGTGTAGTAAAAAGGATGGCGTTAGCTGGAGTCCATTTTCTCATGGTAGCGACCATTGATCTGTATTTACAACAGTACTGTTGGTGAATTGTAAGGCGGCAAATGTTTTTGCTTTGAAAAAATTAAATACAAATATATGCAGTGTTTTTCCCGTTTTACGCTTTTAGGTGATTTTTGTATCTTGCTATGTACACTGTATTAAAGAATACAGTATTCACACACTTACATACAACTCAGACTAGACTATTTATAAATGTATTTTTTCTTAGTATCCTCATCACGTGATCTGTCAATGGACTAATTTACCAATTAGCATTAAGATACAACATCCCTTCCTTGATTATAGTTAAAACAATATCAACATTTATAGTTCATAATTCTATATAGTTCTTACTTAGTATTGTTCTATGACCTATAGTCTTGGAGATAGGTTAATTAATATTGTTCTTTATCTTATAGTCTTTGATTTAGATAAATATCAACAGTTATACTTCTCTATAGTTCTACGTTTCAAAGTCTTTGAGGTAATCTGGTTGTTTCTTGTTTCTCGTCGATCTTCGAGGAGTGTTTCTCTCTTCAGCCTTGTTCTGGTTGGTTTCTCTTCTTGTTCCTTCGTCATGCTTTTGATCACTTTGGATTTCTTCTTCAGGATCAGGTTTTTCCTGGTATAACTTGACATGCGATGAGTTTCTGCGATGTTGTATACCACGCTTATTTCCATTGGATCAGGGTGGAACTTTGTGGAAAACATATTTCGGTGTTTCTGAGTAACAAGTACCTTATCTCCTACTTGAAGATTTCTTGAACTTGCCTTTCGCTTCTTGTCGGTGTATCTTCAAAGACATAGAAATGGTTACTTCTTCGATTTCTCTTTCTCCTCTTCATCTTTCCTTCGAGTTTCAGCTTCATTTTCTGCTTGTAGTGGTTAAAGGTGGGAAGTTTGGTTTTGATTTCTCTTGTCATCAGCAAAGATGATGGTGTTCTTCCGGTCATCCTGTGAGGAGTAGTGCGGTAGTTGAGTAACATGTTTGGAATGGTGAGTTTCCAATCCTTTCCTTCTGCCTGTGCAGTAAGAATGTACACGCCCCTTGTGGAAATCAGCCTAGGTTGAGTTTCTCGAGGACTTGATTGAATCGCTCAACTTTCCCGTTAGCTTGCGGCCAATATTCCGTCACCGTCTTTTGTTCTATTCCCCAGGAATCTAACGTATTCTTGAACTCGGTGGAGACAAAGTAGGATGCATTATCGGACTTGATTTCATCCGGAAATCCGTGCGTGAAGACTGATAGTAACCAGTTAAGAATGTTGTTGGATGTAACTGATTTCTGGCCAGCGTGAATAATAGTCGGTAAGAACAACTATTTGTTCGCCTGTTGGAAAAGGACCACATACATCGATAGCCAGTTGTGACCATGGTTTCTTGGGAAGCTTGGTTGGTTCCATTGGTTCTGGTCGTGGACTGTTACTGACAAGTTGACATGGATGGCAGCATCGAATCCGTTCTTCAACGTGCTTGTCCATCTCCGGCCACCTACTACCCATGTCGATGCATCTACGATAACTCTGGTTTCTGCAGTCAGGCTGTAATGGGCTAATACAGGTGAAGTTGTGATGGCTTCCTTGAGTGATTGGAATGCTTTCTCGTGGTTGTGATCCCAGTGGAACTTGACGTTATTCTTGGTAAGTTGTCGAAGTAGAAAAGTTATTGTGCTGTAGTCAGGTATGTATCTTGAACAGTAGTTGGTGAGACCCAGGAACGATCGGACTTCTGACGCTGTAGTAGGATGTGGAGCGTACTTAATGGCTTCGACTTTGGTGCTGTCTGGTTGGATCCCCTTTTCAGACACAATATGCCCAAACACGTTAATCTGAGGTACTGCAAACGAGCACTTTGGTAGTTTGAGAGTGATGCCATTTCTTTGTAGGAGATTGAGAGATTCTCTAACTGCTTGAGGTGTGTTTATCTGTCTTTTGACCATAACCAAATGTTGTCGGAGATATTGGCACAGTCGGGTACCTCTTTGATGAGCTCGTGGATAATCTCGTGGAAGTGCTCTCCAGATGGTGATGCTCCCATTATAAGCCGTTTGAATCTGTGCGGACCATCTTCAGGAGTGGAAAATGCTGTGATTTGGCGAGATTCCTCAGCCAAGGTCAGTTGGAGATAACCTTGCGACAGGTCGACTTCAGTAAAAATCTTAGCTCCCTCCAACTTTTGGAGTATTTCGTTGACTGTATGAATTTGCACTCGTCGTCTTACCAATGCCGTGTTGGGTATACGCATATCTAAAACCAATCGTATGTCCCCTGTTTTTTTCGGGATGGCTATCAATGGTGATAACCAGGGCGTTGTTCCCTCGATTTTCTCAATTATCCCCTCTTCTCGCATCTCTTGCAGCTTCTTGTTGACTTTGACTTTGGCTTTCATACTATGTGGGATTTTGCGACTTGGTTGAGCGACAGCCGGACAGGATTCCATACCATCTTTGTGCGAAAATTTACCACCACAGTTCCGACAGGTTTGCGATTGTTATCTTGTGTTTCGTTGCGATTATTTTTATTCCGTGGGAAACGCGAATCCGATTGTTTGGACGAGTTGTTATTGTATTTTGAGTCACCGGAAGTTGTTGATTGACGCCTTTGGCTTTGTTTTGATTGTCTATCGTTGAAATTCACTTTTCGTTTTGGGCTTTACTTGCGTTATCTAGCCGTTTGGGCTGTTCATCAGTGCGTTCTAAAGTGTTTCCATAATCGAGAATTTCTTAATATCCTCCGTACTGACCACATATGCTTTGTCCCGAATGACGTGGACTCATCGCTGGCAAATTAGTGCAATCTTTTCCTCACAGTTGTCGATGAACACGTACCCAAATCTAAAGCCAGAAATATCCACGAACATCCATGGATTGACTCTGAGCTTTTGTATCACAAAAAAGAAAAACAAACAAAGAGATAAAGTGCGTAATTCTGGATCGAGTGCAGATAAATTTAAGATTCATTCATTTACGGCGCTTAACTAAGCAACTTATTTCTAAAAAAAAGAAAGACCACGCGAATAAGATAAAGGCCTCCCTGACAGAAAACCCCAAGCATTTCTGGTCTTTTGTCAAGGCATTCACATCGAAGACTGTCTCTCCCAATTTTATTCGTGACGGCCAGTCGTTCATTACAGACATCTGCGCAAAGGCAAACATGTTGAACACGTATTTTCACTCGGTATTCAGTCCAGCTAAAACAGCACCAGTGTCTCCGGTAATACCCCACCATCTATCCAACTTTCGATCTCTGAAGGTCCCAGAACAACTGGATCCCAAAAAGGCTTGTGGACCTGACGGCATACCCGGGGCATTACTTAAAAACACTACCCACCAACTCGGAGGAAATTCCTTGGATTGCGTGCCCTATATCATCCCTAAATATATTGAAGAGACATGCGCAAAGGCAAACAAGTCACTCGGCCTGATCAAAAGAGTCTGTGGCAGAGACCTATCTGATATCAAGACCAGAAAACTGCTCTACTGCTCCCTTGTTCGGCCTCACCTAGAATACTGCTCCAACGTCTGGTCTCCACACACTGTAAAATACCGCCGACTGATTGGAAATGTCCAACGTCGTGCCACAAAGTTCATACTTAACTATCCCTGCCATGTGTTATCCTACAAAGAAAGACTCACTTCACTTGACTTACTTCCCCTTGAACTTAGACGTGATCAGTCTGACATTGTACTACTTTTTAAATATAGGAATGGTCTAATCAATGTCAACCTCGATAAATACTTTACACCTGCTCGCTCTTCTCACCTGCTCGCTCTTCTCACAACACTAGAAAATTTGACTCTAATAATTATCATCCTCTGACCACGCACAAACAAAATTATTTTAGATATTCTTTTTTTCCGCTCACCATCAACCTGTGGAATAGCCTACCTAGTCTACTCAAATGCTGCATTAGTATTAGTCAATTCAAACATAAGCTAAAGTGTTACTACAAGGATAATCTCTCATCTTACCAGCCGCCATAGTCAAATGTTTCTCTTTTTTAGTTAGTTATTTACTTAGTGTTATTAGTCCAGTGTTTTAGTTTCTTTATTAATCTTTTTACTTGTAATCTAGTAAGTATTTTACTATTTCTTACCTTGTTTGGGGGAAAATGTCAGTTGGGGCGAAAGCCCTGTTTTTCTCTCCCAGCCACCTGTCACTTTTATCTTCTTTTTTTTTACTTCTCGTTACTTTCATTTGTTACTTATGTGTAATTTTAATTTTGTGGCGAATGCAATAAATAAATTAAATAAACCTCTCCGAACAGTTGTATCAAACTCACGAAGACTGATAAGTAGGTTTTCAAAGCGACGCACCCATTTGGTCCAACGTTGACCCACAGTTGCTGTATCTTGGTGAGGGTCGAAAGGAAGTTCCACGCAGCGGTTTACCGCCATTTCCTGCGACGTTATTGCTGCGTTTGATGATGTTGATGCGTGTTCAGCATCGCCATCGGTAGACATTTCGGTTGGGTTTTATTTAAACTATTAAACTATCCTCGTCGCCACTTTTGATCTTGCTATGTACACCTTTAATACAGTATTCACACACTTACATACAACTCAGACTAGACTATTTATAAATGTACTTTTTCTTAGTATCCTCATCACATGATCTGTCAATCAACTAATTTACCAATCAATTAGCATTAAGATACAACAGTGATCTCTGAAGCAACCTTTTTTGACCAGATGACACTTGACAGTTGCAATACAAAATAAACGGTTACGAGTTTGAAATTCCTAATATAATTAGTGTTTTAGTGTTCAAACACGTATTTAATATCTATTCAGTATTCCCTTTAATTTTCTGTAAACATTTCTAGATAACCAAGCTTCATATAACAAAAGCAACAAGTGCCCATTCACCTCATCCTACTGCTTTTGTCCCAAAAGAGGTCATACAACCGAATGTTTAGATAATGTAGTCGCCCTTTTAATAAGTCCTCCCGATTATATTAAATTAAAGATTGATTATATTAAAAGAAGAAGTCCTCCGAGCGTTGATAAGTGTTGAAGGCTTTTAAAATTAGGTGCAGTTTGTTTTAATTTTTTTGTCGAGTTTCGTTTTTGAAAAGGGTAAATGCCGTACCTTTATTGCTTTTGGGCCATTGGGTGTACGAACATGAGAAAAAGATCTCCAGCTGACGCCATAGTGATTGTATCCACTGACCTCTATATATATCTGGACTGCTGGGTCTCGTTGCAAATGACTCACAGCAGGTGACTGAAAAATGATGGCGTAAGCAGAGGTTATTTTTTTCATGGTAGTGACCACTGGTCATTGGATTGTTGGCGCAAGTTTGTCCAACGACCAATCAAATTTGTTTTATACAATAACTATGGCGTCAGCTGGAGTCCTTTTTCCTGTGTCGTGATACAAACGGCATTTTCCCTCTTCAAAAACGAGACTGGACAAAAACCTTGAAAGTGGAGATGTTCTTTATGACCAGATAACTTTCCACTAAATTCTAAAGGTCGTCAACACTAGTTGTCAACACTCGGAGGACGTACGAAATTATTTTCGGTTGTAGGACATTTAATCTCTTTTTAGACTTTTATCCTCAGGTAAGATATAAAGTGCGAACTTGTTGCTTTTGTTCTTGAAGGTTGTTTATCTATAGAAACTTTTTACAGAAAAAAGAATGCTGAATCGATATTAGATACGTGTTTACTGTTTTTTTAAAAAGTAAACCGGCCAAAGAGCGGTCAAGAGTGGCTGTCAGGCTGAAGCATGATAAACATAATCCAGTACAACCTCGTTCCCAGGGCATTTTGCCTCCACGGTGGAAGGTCGGCGAAAATGGCCCTGGGATTGGCTGGTCACATGTCACCCAGAATTTCTGAGTGTTTAGATATGATAATGTTTGTGGTCTTTGTTCCATTGCCTTTGTCTACTTTTTTCATGTCAGCATTCGTCGGCATAAAAGCAGCTAACAAGCTTAATAATCCACCATACATCCATGGTTATCTCTTACAAAAAGTATGAAGAAGCATATTCCAATTTAGCGAAAGCTATCACTTCTAATTTCTGTAAAATTTGAAGACAGCACCGATCTCAGGGCCATTTTCGCCGACCTTCCGCCGTGGAGGCAAAATGTCCTGGGAACGAGGATGAACCCAGTAAACATTAAAACACAAATTATATCAGGAATTGCAAATTTCAAACTCGTTTATTTTGTATTGATAATGTCAAATGTCATCTGGTCAAAAAACGTTGCTTTAAAAACCACCTTAAAAGCATAAAACGAGAAAAATACTGTATATTTGTATTTAATTTTTCAAAGTAAAAACATTTGCCGCTTAATAATTCGCCAACAGATTGTTGTAAATACAGGTCGAATCAAAGAAATATTTCTATTTGCCTCATATAGAATATTTATAAATAATTATGTTATATTATAGGGTTATAGCCACTTTCACTAGCTAAATGTTTTCCGATTATTTAATAATCTTTGATTTTTCTTTTGTTTCTAGTCTCTTGATTTTACGTCTTCAGCTGTTTTTCTTTCCTTTTGTCTTCGATTATTCAATCTTTGATTTATTCTTTCGTTTCTAGTCACTGTCTCTTCTTTTTTATATCTCCATCTGTTTTTCTTTCCTTTTATCTCCGATTATTCAATCTTTGATTTTTCTTTTGTTTCTAGTCACTGTCCTCTTGTTGTTTTTATGTATCTATCTGTTTTTCATTTGTCTCTAGCCACCTTCGGCCCAAACTAGTCACAATTTCGTTGAAATGAGAGAGAAACTTCGGCATAGACTAAAAGAGAAGGAAAAGGAGAAGAAGGTTAGGTTTGTTGGGAAATTTACTTTACAGTGAATTAGTAAACACTTAAAGTGCCCCTAACCTCAACATTTTTTATTGTCTTATTTGGAAGAACTTTTAAAATGATAAAGTAACTTCTTTTGAAGATTCTCGTTTCTTCGCTTTCTTTTTGAGATATATCTGCAGTTTGTTTGATATAATAATAATAAAGACGTATTAGGAGCATTATACAATAGTCTCAATGCTCTTACAACAATATATATATTCTTAAAGTTACTTTTAAAACTAATTACAGTTTAATTATAAGATATAAAGCCTACTACATATATTAACACTGTGAATAATATTAACTATTAATTTTAAAAAATAAAAGTCTTAACTGCAGACTTAAAACTACTTAACATTTCAAAGCTTCTAATTTCCTGTGGTAATGAATTCCACAGTTTTGGTGCTGCAACCGAGAATGCTCTGTCTCCATGAGTCACCGTTTTGGATTTTGGCTCGAGTAGCAGATTTCGGTCAGATGATCTCAAAGTACGAGTAGGTTTATGCAAATGTCCGGAATTTACGTCACATGCATAATGAGTTATCAGAGAATGTTATATACCTTTGCGTTCATCAAATAAAAACACTAAAGTGTGAATAACACGTGTGCATGTTTCTCCCACAACACCAAACTTCTCGATTTTGAAGGATTTCGTTCGAGAATGAAGAGATACACACATTTCTCCAATAAGTCATTATGCATGTGTGACGTAAATTCCGTACATTTGCATATCAAACAAACTGATATATCTCCAAAAAAAGTGAAGAAACGAAAATCTTCAAAAGAAGTTACTTTATCATTTTAAAAGTTCTTCCAAATAAAACAATAAAAAATTTTGAGGTTAGAATTTAAAGAATTTTGAGGTTAGAATAATTTCGTATTTCAGCTGCGTTTATCGTGGTTGCTACTGCGATTGTTGATGAAAATAATAACTACTGGATGAGGCTGAGCATGATATTATACAATTATTGGATGAGGTTGAGCATGCATGATATCTTGTGTTATCAACGCCGAGGTTTGTGTTATATGCCGAAGCGGAAGGATGAAGAGGATAACACAAACCAAGGCTTGATAACACAAGATATCATGCGAAAACCGAATTTCAATAATTGTTTTATTATACAATTGTGAATGTAGAAGCCTTTTCACATTACTGCCGGCTTAGAAAAGCAAGTAAAACTTATAAACTCGGATAATTAACAATTACGTCGCCTACAGGCGGATAACAGAAATCGAGGCCTTGATAATTCTCGATATCATGCGAAAACCGAATCGAATAATTGTTTTATTCTGCACAAGAAGTGCTAAAGCAATGCGCCGTCGAAATATATTTTCAACACTTCACCGAGCGGCTCCTTTTCGGGTGTTTCACTTATTTTCTTCGCTTTCAAATAGTCGTAGAAGATTCCTAGAGCTGTCTTCGTAGCTCGTTTTGTGTTCACTACCTCCTTGTCATCTAATAGTTTCTTCAAATCGTTTTCTGTTACGTTGGGGAATCTTTGCGAAGAACCCGCCATTTTCCCATTTTCTTTCGCCGTAAACAAGCTGGCAACAGCAAGCTAGCAACAAGATGTTGGAATAATGATGTCATAGCTACACTACACTTTTTGAACCATAATATTGGAACATTGACGTCACATGAAGCTGGTGTCACGAATTAGCTGTATGCCAGCAGCCAATCAAAATCGAGATAGAGTAGAAAATGCATAATAACAAGAGTTATCCAGACCGATGTCAATGTTATCTGCTGAAGCCGAAGGCTGAGGCGTGGATATCATTGACCAAGGTCTGGACAACTTTGGTGTCATGCGCAAGCCGAAACCAATAATTTTATTATATATTCAAAATACATGCAAGCGAAGAGGTTTTGGCACCCTTTGGTGGCATTTTTAGTATTTTTCTTCTCTTTGTCTGCTATTAATTTGAGAGAGGCAAATCTACCGCAAGCCTTTTGTAATTTTCGCAACTTTGGGATAGTGACGTCATCGGCGTTCAACAATTTTTGGGTCGCTCCGTGCAATAATTCTTCGTATTCGGTGGAAATTGGAGAATGTTGATCAATGAAAAACGAGCATCAAGTTTGAATATAGGATAGGATAGAAACTTTATTTAAAGAGGGTTACACAAATAGTACAAAGTACTAATGTGGCCTTCGAGT
Source organism: Chrysogorgia sp. JL179-B06 (assembly GCA_035772405.1). NCBI lineage: Eukaryota > Metazoa > Cnidaria > Anthozoa > Scleralcyonacea > Chrysogorgiidae > Chrysogorgia > Chrysogorgia sp. JL179-B06. Next base: position 1,069,303 of record JAYKKM010000329.1, read on the forward strand.
ATATACAGTAATAACATATATATACAGTAATAACAATTATTATATACATGGCATAATTACTGCATTCTGATTGGTCAACATGAGTGCAATTATCCTACTAATTGCAATTAATAACTGTTTTTCCAAAATGAACAAAATGTTTTTCCAAAATGAACAAAATGTTTTCAAACACAACTGAACTTACTTTGGCGGAGCTTAAGGAGCTATAGATATTAAGAGGAGGATCTCAGACATAATTTTGTCATATATATAATAAACAAGTAACCATATGTTTGTATAACATTTTGTTTGTGTAATTAAGGATTGGAGTACTCGTGATATTTGAACGTTGTGCCAAATTATACACGCCTAACGGCTGCGTACAATTTCGTCACAATTTTCAAATATCACTCGTAGTGTAAATCCTTAATTGCACTCGCTATCATATACTTTAGGCCACATATAAAAATTATCTTTTTGATATAAAATAAAATATGCCGAGCAACTGAACAGAGTTAACTTTTGTTATATTTTATATTCTATTTTTTATGTTATCCCAAATGGGGAATAATTTTATAGCTATGCTTTCGTGATGATTTGTATTGTGATCACAAAAATAGAAAAAAAATTCATTTTGGTTTGCTTGGGAACACAAAGAAATATAAATTTCTAAATCTACAATTCTAAATGTAGAATATTTTTTAATATTTTGATATTTTGATTTTAATATAAACCTCCCGGCTCCTCGACATTTTCAAAATGTAGTGATGAGAATCAAGGAAATCGTTTTAAGAGCCTTACCTATACTGATTATTGTATTATTGCGGTGTTGTTGTTGTAGCGAGTGCTGTTGATGATAATTTTGTTGTTGTTGTTGTTGTTGCTGCTGCTGCTGCTGCTGCTGCTTTTACTGCTTTTACTGTTTGCTGTTTGTGCTTGTACTTTTGCTGCAGCTGCTGCTTTTTGTTCTGCTTTTGCTGCTGCTTTTGTTGCTGCTGCGGTGCTGATATTCAGCGTCGTCATTATATCATTCAATATTACAACGCAATTTATTTTTTGAATTTTTCAGGACCCTGATTTCCCAGACCAGGTCAAAGAACATGATGATTGTTTAACAGATAGTCGGCCAGTGGAGGAACTGCTGCAGTTTATTAACGGCGGCGACGATGATGGCACGACAGCTGAAGAGAAACCAAGTTCAAAAGCTGCAAAGCGACAAAGACAAAAAATGAAAAAGGTTTGTTAATGTGCTATCATAATAATAATAATAATAAAGACGTATTAGGAGCATTATACAATAGTCTCAATGCTCTTACAACAATATATATATTCTTAAAGTTACTTTTAAAACTAATTACAGTTTCATTATAAGATAAAGCCTACTACATATATTAACACTATGAACAATAACTATTAATTTTAAAAAAGAAAAGTCTTAACTGCAGACTTAAAATTACTTAACATTTCAAATCATAACATTGAATATCGATGTTACTCTTTACGTTTTATCATGTATAGTTTAAAACACGAGCAGCAGTGTTTTATCGGGTTTAAAACACGAGTCGATAGCCGAGTATTTTAGACCCGAGTAAAACACTGCTGCGAGTGTTTTGGACGGCTTCAAAAACGACTGCATATAAATAACCATGTTTACCAACTATTTCAGTTTGGAAGAATTCGAAAGAAGTACTTTCGAATTCTTTTTTTATTAAAGTCCAGTCCGTTCTGCGCATGTGTGATATTTCAAACGTATACATATATCAAGATATACGACTCCATATATCAACAAACTTCAACGGAATGGATTTGCGAGTATTCGTCAAAGGTGGCGAAGGCGCGAGTGGTAGTTAAATATATTATCCACATTTAGGAACAGAACAGCTTCTTTTAACACGCTTTTTAGGCGGAAAAGCTCATGTGTGGAAAACAAACCCGCAATACTTCATGTTCAATGTTTATGTAATGCAATGTAAACAAACGATGTAAACGGGGACATACGCAGAACGGACTGGACGGTACCTTTAAACTTCACCAAGTATAAAATAATAAATGGCAGGGTCACCGCAACAGTATACAACAATTACTGCGGGCCCATCAATGAACACATATAAAGATTAATTAAAAGTTAGTTTAGCGTTTTAGCTTTGTTTCTTCAGATGGCGGAGAAAGGAAGTCATGTTATTGAGGCGGATGAAAAGGGATATTGTGTGTTAATGACGAAAGAAGCCGACGAAAGACCGTCGATACACGAAGAGAAGTCTACAAAGAGCAGCTTGAAACAAAAGAAACAAGGGAAAACACAACAAAGATACCTGGAGACAGAGTGGCAAAACGCGAGAAACTGTGAAAAGACTGCGAAAAACGGCACGATCACAAACGGGGGGGTGTGTGCCTACTTGGACGGAAAACACATGGTCGGTAAGAGCGGTTTTGCAAAACAGGAACATGGGCCCGAGAATATGGGGCAGGTAGAAAAACGGAAGAAGAAAAAGGATAAGGAATGCGCGGCAAATGAGGTATTACGGGCGAGCGAGGAACGATGCGTGATTGTTAACGGTAACGGGCAAGAAGCGGCACGTTATATGGAGCACACGCGAGGCGCGCGGTTGCCTGTGAGGGAGGAAGCGGAACCGAGACATTGTGCGGAGGAATGTCCACCGAAGGAGTCGCAGGGGGATAGCCAAGGAAAGAAGGTGAAAGGAAGAAAGAAGAAGAAATCCTTAGGTAAGGATTTTGTGTATGTATCATATAAATTTCTTGTATGTGATAATATATACACTGCTGTAGTGAATGTGGGAGAGCTTGGAGTAGACAGACGATACATGAACGATTCTCAAGCTCATATCGTCAAAAAAATGTTTCTGAGTTGCAGTTGAAATAACGCAAATATTACAATATAAAAGTGTTGTCAATGTTCTCCTTATCTGGCGGCAACCAGTAAAATTTACCGTCTCCAGCACCACTGATTACCGCTGGGAGCAGCCTAGAGTTCTTGTGTGTAGGCCGCTTTACGTTTCACTCTCTGGCGAAGGGCCTTCACACGAAACGTTAGACCCTACACCAACCTTTTAGAGTATTTGATGTTTTTCTACATTGCCTATAGCACAACAGCAGGGTTCTCCCTATTTATGAGTGCAACACTGCAACAGGAATAAAAGAGTTTTCTCAACAAGTAACACCATATTCATGGGGTGGCATGCTCCCCTGGACTGGAAAGTTTGTATCGCAATATTTCACTAGAATTTCCCTCTGGATTAGGCGAAAATGTCAAATACATAATAAATACATATCTTGGCAATACTTGGACGATATCAATATTTTTCGCACAACATATTTTACTATCCTTTACGAATGCTCAAAACGTTAGATCCTCCTCCTACACACTATTTCCGTAGTACACCAACCTTTTAGAGTATTCAATTGTTAGAATAGTTCATTATTACTCTCTTCTTGATGTTAACTTTAGATGTTGTTTTGATAAATTATGTAAATGATATTGTCCCTTGTGTGGATAGGTTCCATCGTTCTACATCATCCCAACCCACTGAACTATAGGTACGGTACGGTACGGTACGGTACGGTACGGTACGGTACGGTAGGTTCCATCGTAGGTACGGTAGGTACGGTACGGTACGGTACGGTACGGTACGGTAGGTTCCATCGTAGGTACGGTACGGTACGGTACGGTACGGTACGGTAGGGTACGGTAGGTTCCATCGTAGGTACGGTACGGTACGGTACGGTACGGTACGGTACGGTACGGTACGGTACGGTACGGTACGGTACGGTACGGTACGGTAGGTACCGTACCTACCTACCGTACCTACGTACGCGTGTAGGTCGGTACATGTAGGTCGGTACGCGTAGGTCGGTACGCGTAGGTCGGTACGCGTAGGTCGGTACGGTGTAGGTCGGTACGGTGTAGGTCGGTACGGTGTAGGTCGGTACGGTGTAGGTCGGTACGGTGTAGGTCGGTACGGTGTAGGTCGGTACGGTGTAGGTCGGTACGGTGTAGGTCGGTACGGTGTAGGTCGGTACGGTGTAGGTCGGTACGGTGTAGGTCGGTACATGTAGGTTGGTACGTAGATAGATAGATATAGTTTAGTGGGTTGCATCCATCCAAGAGGTAGTATGGTCGAAAACCGAAAAATTATCTTTGGCGCTCGTTGAGTAGTAATAATCACAATAGACGCGGTTTTAATATTTTTCCTTTTTTCAATTGTTTTTGCGATTTGTGTTTGCAGTTCCGTGTTCGTTATTATTAAACTGCCAGTTTTACCGACATTTATCTCTCATTCTAGATGACGTGTTCCTTCCCAAAGAAACTGTTGTGGTAAGACATGGATTAGTTTTGCGCCTTTCAAGCTATACTGCTGGTTCGTTCCTCTAAGACATCCAAAACACTGCCTACGCAGCACTTTTTTACACACTTTTTTACTACGTTATATTCCCCGTTACCCTTCAATGAACTGGATTTTATCCGGATTTTCATTTGAAACTCCGAATTGGTTTATTAACCCATTCCTGGTACAGATCATGTATACAAATTTTATTTTTTTCTACTTTCAGAGTGGACGTTCTGGTCAGGTGGATGAGGCTGAGAGAGAAGTCGAAGAATTCAAAAGGTACATACGACAACGATACCTTCCCTCAAGAAGAGTTTATTATAATGCAGCCTTTAATTTGTTCAAATTTTTCGTAAATAGTGGTGGCTCCCTAGAGTTTTATGACCGCGCCAGAGCGGGTTGCTAATTTGGCGGGAAATTTACTGATAATTCGGTAAATTTTATGACGTCAGCACGCGTAAAAAAAGCCGGAAAATAAACGCAAATATGTTGCGTTTCTTTCGGTGAATTGTTTTGAAAAGTTGCACACTTCACGATGAAGCTTATACCTTCTAATTCTGTTTTTCCAAAAATTCTACCTAACAAAATTTGCTCAATGTTAAAAACAACCAATTTGGAGCAACCCTACATTTATTTTTGAACATTTGACTAAAATGTTTCTCATGGAAGCAATTCCCACAAGACTGTGAAGTTTGAAGAAATTTCACCGGAAGAAACGCGAGAAATGGCAGAGAAAATATCAAAAATATCAAAAATCTGTTATATTTTAGTCTCGTGTTGCCATAGCAATGATCTTGAAAAGGTAAATAAGAACAGAAAAGTAATTGCGAGAATATCACTAATCTTAATGAAGAATGTCATGAACATAAATCTCAATGGCAAAAAACTAGGCTTTCTTAAGCAAAAAACCTATGGAACCACCTTAAATTCATATTAGTTAGCATAATTACAAGGAAAAAGACACTTTGTTGCTTGTACCTGCATCTGCTAATAAATCATCATTTGTTTTATTATAACTTCCATTCGTGTTTCTATAACTCGGCGGCGACATGGGAATACATGGTGATAAATATATTTCAATATTTTCTATTATAAATAAATATATTTTATCCTCTTTTCAGGTTTTGTGCCAGCGTCGCCCCGACCAGCAACAAACTGAAACTGCCAGTCACTGTTAATCTCAAGAATCTGAATTTGTCCACGAAGAAAGCGTAGCTTCCTTGTGCGAACGACGCTTTGTGTATTCATCCTGTACAAGACCAAAAGCGAACAAATCCCCAGCCTTGTTAAATAAATTCTATTGTTGCTAATTGCTCAACAGCTTATTTTTGTTCACTTTCTCATACACAGCTAATATATATATATATATATAT